>OY992892.1:33372879-33448296 GCA_963921405.1 Cepaea hortensis | reverse complement strand
ATCAGCATCACTATTTTTTTACTTCACACACTGTTTATGTACACATTTTCTCTATGTTTAACATTTTTATGAGACTCCTCACGACAATTGTCGGGTGTATGTGTGTGAGTAAAGTGTGGGAGTTTGTTAATACTAGTGTCAATGCTCACGTGAGACATTATGTATGTGTCTAGATGTGAGGATGTGTGAGTGTGTATGTGGAGGATTTGTGTGAGTGTGGGGATATGTGTGTGTAGGGGATGTGTGGGTGTGTGTGTGGGGGTATGCGTTTGGATGGTTTGGGGTGTTGGGGTGTTGATGGGTAGTGAGATTTGCGGATGTTGGTGGGATGTGTGGATGGATGTGTGGGGTGAAAGTAGGGGTGTGGGAATGGGTGTGGAGGATGTGTGTATGGGTGGAGGATGTGTGTATGAGACGGGTGCGGGGGATGTGTGTATGGGTGGGGGATATGTGTGGGTGGGCGGAGATGTGTGGATGGTTTGGGAGAAGTATGTGCGGGTGGCGGGGTTGTGGGGTAGGGGATATGTGTGGGTGGATTGGGATGTAAGGGCGGGTGGGGAAAAGTGTATGGTGTGTGGGGTTTGGGATATGTATGTGGTGTGTGTGGTGGGGATGTGTGCATGATGTGTGGGTGGGGGATGTGTGCATGATGTGTGGGTGGGGGTATGTTTGTGGGTGGGTGGATGAGGATATGTGTGTGGGTGGGGGATAGTGTGTGGGTGGGGGTGTGTGTGGGTGAGTAGGGGGCTGTGTGGTGGTTGGGTGAAGTATGTGTGGGTTGCGGGGGGGGGGGGTGTGGGGGGATGTGTGCGTGGATGGGGAATGTGTTGGTGGGGGTGTGTGAGTGGCTTAGGGGTGTGTAGGTGGGTGAGGGATGTGTCTGTGTTGGGGCGGGATGCGTGAGTGGGTGAAGGATGTGTGTGTGAGTGGGGATATGTGGGATCGAGAGATGTTTGGTTGGGGGTGTGTTGTTGCGTAGTGGAGGATGTGTGGGTGAGTGAGTGAGTGTGTGTGTGGTGGATGGGTGGGGAATGTGTGTGTGGGTGGGGAGAGGTGTGTGGTGTGTGAGTGGGGGTATGTGTGGGATGGGTGGGTGAGGGTATCTGTGTGGGTGTGGGTGAGAATATTGTGTGGTATGTGGGTGAGGAATGTATGGTGGTATGTGGGATGTATGGGTGAGGGATGTGTGTGTGTGTGGTGCGTGGGTTGGGAATATTATGTGGTGGGATGTGGGTTAGGGCATGTGTGGGTGGGTGGAGGATGTATGTGTGGGTGGTGGGGTGTGTGTGAGTGGATTGGGGATGTATAGGTGGTTAGGGAGATGTGTGTGTGTGGGGGTAGGGGGATGTTAGTTGGTAGGGATGTGTGTGTGTATGGTTTGGGGATGTGTAAGTTGATGTGTGGGTTGGTGGGAGATGGTGTGCGTGGGTGGGGAATATGTGGTCGATTGAGGTGTGGTTGGGGGATGGGTGGTTGGAGGTGTTGGGGGGGGAGAGGATGTGTTGGTGGGGGATGCGTGTGTGGGTTAGGATATGTATGTGGGTGGGCGCGGGGTGTGTGGGTTGGTGGGGTTGTTTGTGTGGGTGGCGAATGTGTTTGGGTTGAGGGAACAGGTGAGGGCAGTGTGTGTGGGTGGGGGATGTGCGGGTGGGGGATGGGTCGGTTGATAGGATATATATGTGTCCCTGGGTGAGTGTGTGTGTGGGTGGGTGGGTGTGTGTGTGTGTGGGTAGGGTGATGTGTGGGTGAGTGGGGGTGTGAGTGTGGGTAGGGTGATGTGTGGGTAGGTGGGAGATGGGCCTCATAACATGGTAATTTGCCTTGTTTATGTTTACAACATTCATTTCACAATGTTTTTTTTTCTTCGTCTGTGAATGTACAATGCTCTTGATGGACGAAAGATGAGTGATTGGAAGGGTCGAATATAAGACGGGCCTGCGTGCCCAATTTGTGACCCTTTTAAAATAAAGTTGATTTGATTTGATTTGATTTGATTTATATCTATCTATCTATCTATCTATCTATCTATCTATCTATCTATCTATCTATCTATCTATCTATCTATCTATCTATCTATCTATCTATCTATCTATCTATCTATCTCTCTCTCTATCTATCTATCTATCTATCTATCTATCTATCTATCTATCTATCTATCTATCTATCTAACTATCTATATCTATCTATCTATCTATCTATCTATCTATCTATCTATCTATCTATCTATCTATCTATCTATCTATCTATTTATCTATCTCTCTGTCCGTCCGTCCGTCCGTCCGTTCGTCTGTCTGTCTGTCTGTCTGTCTGTCTGTCTGTCCTCCGTCCGTTCATTTTTCTGTTCTACTGTCTGTCTGTCAATCCACCCGTCAAGCTGTCTGCTTATCTGGCTGTCTTTCTCTGTCTCTCTGTAGACCTGTCTGTATGTCTTGTTGTCTATCTTTCTGGCCTCTGTTTGTGTCTTTTTCTGTCTGTAAGTATGTCTGTATGTCTGTCTCCGCCACTCTGCTGCTAGTATTAAGTAACAATCGACTGTAATAAAACAAACTTGTCTGTTTTCTGTCGTGGTTATGTCTCTCTTGGTCAGAATTGTTAAGTATTGCGACCTCTTGCTTTCTTTGTCTGTCACTCCCCTCCCCCTGACCTCCTGATTTTTTCCTTCTTTTTAAATGGAATATAATAACACTGGGGGATGTCTGATATATCGTTAATGTTAGTAGATAATGAATGCCGTTCCTCCAGGGAATGTAGTCGGTATGTGCCCAATGCGATTGATGAATCGTTGGACATCTCCATAGATTTTGTCATGGGACCAATACGGATTGTAGTAACTATTCTCTCTTCAAGTGAAACAATGCGAGATCGACATATTGTGGGTACTTCGTTGTTCTTGGTGAAAATAAAACGTGTACTCTGTTTTTGCTTTCGCTCGCTTTTTTTCGAGTGTTGTCATAAAGCGTGCTACTTCTACTAGTGAGAGCACTAGGTTGATGTTTGCGTGAGATAAAGCTTTCTTTATTACCAGTGTCCCTCGCCATCATGCGAACCCTCTCTGATTTCTGGGGTACTTGTAATTTTGGAAGCAACATAGACGTGACTCCTAAGACGAATGTTGCGAGTTCCTTGGATTGCCAGAAAAGGGCTAATGAAACTAGAACATTATATACAACAATAAGAAACAGACAAACAGCTTTCTTTGGTCATGTTATGAGAAGAGAGGCATTGGAGAACATCATGACGACTGGAAAGATCGAGGGGAAGAGAGGCAGAGGCAGACCAAGAGAAATGATGCTGGATGGAGAGACGGTGGCATGGAAGAATATCAGCAGCAGAGTTGATCTAGAACACCAAAGACCGAGATCTGTGGAGAGACATGAATGCCAGCTGGCAGGGCACTTGATGATGATGATTTGTAATTGTCTGCCATAAGTCAATTACGACAAGTCAACATGTAAGCCCAAGTGACCGGTCTATGGAACGAACTCTTCACCCGGCAATCATAACAGGAAGTTTACGAGCGTTATGCCTCTCAGCCACGCCGACCGAATCCGTGTACTTAAAAATTAGTACTGCATGTATCTCAGTCGAGGAAGAGATTCGAGGTATTTTTTTTTTTTTTTTCCGCGTTTCCATCCTGTTTCAGGATATTGCGGTCAACACCAGCATCTTTCAGCTGTATGTTGATTCCTAGGCTAGATTACGCTCATCAGCACGCCACGACTTTCTGAGCGACCGGCTCCATACTCTCATAAGTCACTTTTGCGATTCGAACAAGGTATTTTTGTGTATGTAGATAAGTAGAAGGCAGAATGTAGCAGTGATTTAACTTGCATCACATGATTCAATTATTATGTTTGCCGGCTCCGTGGCGAGGGGGATGCGAACGCAGTTCATAATCCCGTTTACCCGCGTTCGAAACACAGCAGCGGGAGATTTACCGGCTGACCGCCTTGCGTTAGTATTTTACGAAATAGTATGGTAGCCGGTCATTAAGAAAGCAATGACAAACTACAGAACGTATACTTGCTAAGAGATAACAATAGCAAAAAATGCTAGTGTTGACTGCGACGTCCTGTAAAGCACAAGCAACTAACTTTAACTGCCTATAGTACCTTGTGGTTTAGGACAGATAATCTTGACAATCAGGAATTAAGGCAGCCTGGTTAGTGTAGTCGCGAATTGTGCATGTTAGCATTTTCTTTTTCCCCCGGCAGAAAAACATCCATCACCTCACCCAGGATTCGAATCCAGATCTTCTGAATGCGAACACGGCGTCCTAGCCACTCCGCTATAACAAAGACATGAAATTGATGTTGAATGTCTTGTCTTGTATAGAAACAATGTAGAGACAATCCCATGAAGTCGGGACATGAAATAACAATCATTGGGATGCATATCTTCAACAGACAATGGGGAAGGGACCACCAGTTCTTGTCTTCGCTGCCTGTACGTAGGTTCTGAGCCGCGGTAGCGCTGTGGCTAGACGCTCGCATGCCGACCCGGTGGTCGCGGGTTCGATACGCATGGGGAGCTGATTCGAATTTTTAATTTTGACCTAGGCTCTCGGGTCGACACAACCACATAACTCGGCGTTCAGAAAATATCTCGGGGAGTAAGTGCAATCGGGTAGATACTGTCCACACCAGCATCGAGCGCACATTGGTTTACACAAGCTTGGGTCTAACACTCCATCCCCAGTTCGCCTTAAGGTGTGTAAAGGGGTCGTTTGCTTGCTTACTTACTCAGTCACTTACTTACTCACTAAATCACTCACTCACTCACTCACTCACTTACTCACTAAATCACTCACTCACTCACTCACTCACTCACTCACTCACTTACTTACTTACTTACTTACTTACTTACTTACTTACTTACTTACTTACTTACATACTCATTAAATCAACATTAAAGCAACTCAATCACTCACTCACTCACTCACTCGCTCACGCACTCACTCACTCACTCACTCACATTTACTTACTTACTTACTTTCTTACTTACTTACTTACTTACTTACTTACTTACTTACTTACATACACCTTATTGTTAATTGATTGGGCTTCATCCTCACGATTACATAATCAGTTATTACTATTTTTATCATAAATGATGATGATGATGATGATTTGTAATGTTATAATGCTCCCTGTTTTACTGTCAAACAGCACCAGCCCTGACAATGACACAAGACCCTATCGAGCGGCGCCAACACTAACAATGACACAACACCCTGTCATACAGCCATAGGCAACTGTACATAATGAGCCGGTCATCCTTTGGCTTCCGTCGTTCGTTCAGTTCTGGTCGGAAAATTTCCCGGGATAACAGAAAAAACCAGCAACAGGGAATTAGCAGGAATGACAACAACGAACCTCACGAGAAGAGGCAGAGGAGTCGCCATGGCAACTGTGATTCCGACAAGGCCACCCGAAGTATCTTTGGAGATGTACCTCTCACAGGTAGGATCATTTAACATGTCATCTCACAGATTAATGTCATAGATACAGTTAGGACTAATTCTCTACACATAGGAAACAGTAAGATTATTGTCATAGACACCAGGAAGATTAATTCTATAGAGAACAGTAAGATTAATGTCATAGATACTTGAAGGATTAATTCTCTAGACACAGGCAGCAGTAAGATTAATGTCATTGTAACAGGATCCAAGGAGATAGGATCTCTGTTACACCCCGAGCTCTGGGGTATTAGACTTTCTCAATATACACAATGACCACACCTAGGGGAGTGTCAATCACTGAAAACAAGAAATACGACCCATTCTCATTTTCTCAGCAGATAAGACAGACTGAATTGAAAGAGTAACATACAATTTAATTCAGGAAAAGTACATAACTTGGATGAATAATGTGTGAAGCACTGTGCTAGAAAAGTTGCCTTCCCTGTTGTCTAGACTTCTATGGGTGGTGATTTGTAAAGAAAGAGCATCTCATGAAGATCACAATGTAAGTTTGAGTGTGTGATATGTAGGTGGTACTCAAATAATTGTTTTCATCCGGAATTACACGTCATTCTCTCCATTGTGATGCTCATGGTTCTTACGACTGCTTGATTTCTGGACCCACCACAGGTTTTCCGGCATATTGATGTACCGGTTACGGATATCCTTGAGTATAGGATGTGTCGTCACATCCACCCAGCGTCCATATGGTCATTCCGATTGACTGCTCAGATATATTTACAAAGGAGGAATCTACAAATAAATAAATAAATAAATAAATAAATAAATAAATAAATAAATAAATAAATAAAAACACCAAACAATCCCCCGGTGAATAACCTATGCCGTGATCCACCATTTATTCACAACCCAACTGTCCACACTCCCTTCACTCTGTTTCCTCCTTCAGCTCTCCCAAGAACCGACTCCAAAGGATCTGCCACAACCCATCCTATTCATCACGACCAGAAAGATATTTCTCTATGAAGTATTCTCAAGGAGGAATCGTGATATTTCAAAATAATCCTATATCCAGCCGTGATAGGGATACTAATTTATCTTCCTTCCTGAATCATCCATCCTAGAAAGTAAGGACTGTAGCGACCAGAGTACCAAAAGGAGGAAATTAGAAAGTATTCTTCATACTATGGCACGCCACAGGATGATGGAAAGCCAAAGTCCACCAAACTTTCCAAGAAAATAGTTCAATGATTCCGAGTCCGCGGCAGAGACTTAATGCCAATGTTTCACATGATTATCTGTCTCTAACAGGCATTAGGGCCTTTGAAACCTAACAAAGCTATCAGAATAGAATGAACAACCGTCCCTAGAGAATTCGCAACCTATCTATTGGACCGTTGCTCTTTAAACGCACAATGGAAACAGGGGTACCTTATTTTCCTCATATACCCTCCTTCCCAAGGGCATAGGAAACAGGACATTATAGTATCCTATAGGCTTATCCCTCTCACGAAACTAATCATCCACACAGTACTGGTCAGCGTAGTAACACTTGGTTGTAAAGAATATCTACACTTGACTTGCTCTCCCGGAGGATCTGCTGGCAACTCTTAAGAACAGAGTCCGTGACAACCTCTACGTCACTCATAGAACGTTCAACTGTAGTGCAAGTAAACCGGGGTTTTCCCGACTATATCTAAATCCGGTATATCCCGAAGCCAATTATAAACCTATATACGAAGTATATCAGGGTAACATATATACAAAATATGATTTTGTGTATAAATTGTGATGTCGGACAGGGAAGGTTGACATGAAGCAATCCAGCAGACCTGAGAGTGGCCTATTTCGTCACAGTCATAGATACTGTTAGGATTAGTTCTTTAGGCAGCAGTAAGATTAATGTCATAGACACGGTAGGATTAATTCTCTAGACATAGGCAGCAGTAAGATTAATGTCATAGATACTGGTAGGATTAATTCTTTAGGCAACAGTAAGATTAATGTCATAGACACTTGTGAGATTAATTCTCTAGGCAGCAGTAAGATCTCCCTGTCAGAGACACTTGTGAGATTAATTCTCTAGGCAGAAGTAAGATTAATGTCAAAGACACGGGTGAGATTAATTCTCTAGGCAGCAGTAAGATTAGTATCATAGATACTCGTGAGATTAATTCTCTAGCCGGCAGTAAGTTTAATGTCATTGCCACTGGTGAGATTAATTCTCTAGGCAGCGGTGAGATTGATGTCATAGACACCAGTAGGATTAATTCTATAGACAACGGTAATATTAATGGCATATAAACTGAAAGGATTTATTCTCTAGGCTGCAATAAGAATACTATCATAGACAGTTCATAAATAAACGCACATGTATTGTTGAGCTTGGCGTTCATAAAAAGTAGGAGAAAGGAATAGAGATTAAAGGACGCAAGAGACAACATAAAAATTTAAAGCTATAGTTACCGACCGGGATTTGAACCTTCCACCTCCAAATGATGACAGAGCCTTGCTGTATAAACAAGGTTAGATACGAATTCTGTCCATATTCCATAGGTATGGTTTCATGTGGATGATGGATCTGGCTAACGAAGACACTTTTTATTTCGGTGTGTCTAGTTAGATGTCACAGTCAACCCCAACATTTATTGATTGTGATTTTCAAGGCAATATTTACATTCAGTAGTTTACCCTTGCTTGCTTTCTGAGCAGCTGGTGTTAATATGTAAATGTACTGGAGAGTTTTTGCCCATCATAGACCATAACTACACCTCCCAGTGGCAGAGGATGGGAAACACACCACAGTGGGGCAAACACAACCCTGGAGACCGAACTCTGCAGCTGAGCAGAGCAGGGCACTCACTTGTCCTGACAGTCAGAAATGGCTGTCAAAGGCAGAGATAAAAAAAAAAAAACACGTAGATATGGAAGGCAAGGGGAAACCACCACATTATCTTCTCAAGATGTCATGAATAGTCACATATCAGAGACCGAGATTTGTAGAGAGACATGAACGCTTATGCCAACTGGCATGGCACTTGATGGTTCACTTATTTCTACAGCGAGGCACTATTTGATCTATAACAATATGGTGCTAGCACAAATGTCAGATATGCCCCAGGGCCTCTAGAAAGGATCCTTTACTTGTCTATGATATTGGCACAACATGCGGTCTCCTGCAGGACTGAAGAAGGAAGAAATGTTTGAAATCATGACGTACTCAGACAGCCATTACTAAACATCTTGCACGCAACGTTACGATGAAGTTTCTGGCTTCTTTGTCTGACAAATTATACGCTTGAGCAATAGTTGGTCCTATTCCTGCTAATGTATGTTTTGCGTGTCAAATCGTTCGTTCTGAGTAGGTCTAGACGCGTTAGTCTCTGAGGAGTGTCAGGTATGCCGTGTAGAGAGCGATGGCCCTAAAGCTTTTCTAAATCATGGGTATCGAAGTATCCCTGATAAAACTGTTTTGCTGCCATTCAGGATTACGTGCAAAAGGGATAGGTGCACAGTATTCCTTCACCAGTAACAATTTCTTTAACTCATTTGAAAGAATTCAAAGAATTTTGCTTGCACCGAAAATCTTCAAAAGTATTCAGTGTTTTGTATACCCTGGACCGGATAGTCTAGACCAGGGGTGGCCAACAAGCGGCCCGCCGGGAGTCATGTTGTTGCCCGCGGAGTGGAAAACGACGATGTGGTCGAAGCTGTAGCACGCTTGCTTGTTTACTTTAAGTAACAAAAAATAAAACAAAATTAGGTGCGTGGCCGGGCAGGAAATATTATTTCTGAAATTTGGCCCGCCTGCTGAAAAAGTTGGCCACCCCTGGTCTAGACCCAGTGCCCAATCCTGACAACGAAAAATCATTCTCCTTTATTGGACACCTGTCATCGAAGTGCCCATTTGTGTTCTTAGTTTTTAAATATGTTTAATTGGTTTGTTCATGCTGCTCCACCGATACAGACTTCGGTTGAAACGTTCACCTTATCTATGTTTCTGTATGTTTTCTTTTTATCTGTCGAACTTCATAGTCGTAGTTTATGCAATATGCAATGTTAGGTTATCTGTTGACACATGACTTGTTAGGTTATCTGTTGATACATGACTTGTTAGGTTATCTGTTGATACATGACATGTCAGGTTATCTTTTGCCATATGACTAGATAGGTTATCTGTTGAAACATGAATTGTTGGGTTTTGTGTTGACACATGACTTGTTAGGTTATATGTTGATACATGAATGGTTAATCCGAGCACTTATGGACTGAATGTTTCGATGTGCAATGAGGATGATCTGACAACTAACTAACTAACTAACTAACTAAATAACTAACTAACTAACTAACTAACTAACTAACTAACTAACTAACTAACTAACTAAAATGAATGGTTAGTTTATATGTTGATACATGAATGGTTATGGTATATGTTAATACATGAAATGTTAGGTTATTTTTTTAAACATGACTAGATAGGTTATGTTTTGATAAATGCCTTGTCAGGTCATCGGTTGATAAATTACTTGTTAGGTTATCTGTTGACACGTGACTTGTTAGGTTATCTGTTGTTACATAACATGTTTGACTATCTGTTGATAAATGAATCGTTACGTTTTCTGTTGATACATGAGTTGATAGGTTATCCGTTGATACATTAATTGTTATTCTAACTGTTAATACATGATTGGTTAGTTTATATGTAGATACACGAATGGTTATGTTATATATTACTGCATTACTTGTTAGGTTATATGTTAAAACATGACGTGTTAACTTATCTGTTGATACATGAATAGTTAGTTTATGTGTTGATACATGACTTGTTAGGTTACATGTTGATACATGACTTGTTACGTTATATGTTGATACATGACTTGTTAGGTTATAAGTTGATACATGAATGGTTGATCCGAGCACGTATGGACTGAATGTTTCTATGTGCAATGAGGATGGTCTGTCGACTAGCTAACTAACTAACTAACTAACTAACTAACTAACTAACTAACTAACTAACTAACCAACTAACTAACATGAATGGTTAGTTTATATGTTGATACATGAATGGTTATGGTATGTGTTAATACATGAATTATTAGGTTATCTTTTCATACATGACGTGTTAGCTTGTCTGTTGATACATGAATGCTTATGTTATCTGTTGATACATGAATGGTTATGTTATCTGTTGATACATGAATGGTTAGGTTATATTTTGATACATGTCTTGTTAGGTTATATGTTAATACATGACTGGATAAGTTATCTGTTGATACATGACTTGTTAGGTTATATGTTGATACACGACTTGTTAGATTATCAGTTGATTCATGACTTGTTATTTTATCAGTAATAACATGAATAGTTAGGTTACAGATGATTCATGAATTGTTAGGTTACAGATGATTCGTGAATTGTTAGGTTATCAGTTGATACATGACTTGTGATGTTATCAGTTAACATGTTTCATCAGAGTATCCATTCAGAATAGGAAGTCTCCGTAGTAAAGTGAAGGTTGTGGATTCGATTCCGAGTCGCGTCCTACGTTTCACGAGTGAAATTTTTTCGGAAACTCCTGTGGGTCGTCGCTAAAGCTACGGAGTTCGTGCTTGGTGCGATGCTTTCCGCGCCGTGTAAAGAGACCGAGCCATATGGGATAAAACCTGGTGAAATCAAGTCGACCTTGTCGACTATTAAGAGACTTTTTTTTTTAATCCATTCAGAAGTCAGGTATTAAACATTGTGAAAAGTCTCTGTGCTATAAAAGTGACAGTTATGACAACACATTGTCATATTCTCTGGAAATTAATGTAATAGATTTCCCCTGTCTTTAAAATCCATAGACAGAGTCAGGTAGGCTTAACAAAATACTTTGAGTAAAAAGGTACGACCCCTGACTCTATGCAATGGTGCATGGTGAGTGAATAGTGCTAGGTTCAAACTTCCTGGACAGACTCCCCGCACGTGATGTAGTCAGTACCACACACAGGGTTTTCTTATATCTATTGTATGAGGCCTAATCGACCCCAAAGACATGTAGTCACGAAAACCTCCCAGCTGAAGGTTGATATGAACCCAGATCACTTGACCGACAGGCGAGTGCGCGTTTAGAAGAGAGGAAGGTTATCCCTTCACCTCGTTCCTTGTTTTGTAAACTAACTTAATTCGGAACCGGCACGTTTCATGCGATATCCATCATGTGCCATGCCGATAAGCGTGTGTAGTCATGTTTTGCCATGTCATTCGATCGCCAGAGTCTTGGATCAGCTCCGTGTTCTTGACTCGAAAATGCCACGTGGCAAGGCTATCCAGGTATTTACTTCTATGTCTACCCCTTGGTCTCTGTCCTTCGATCTTGCCAGTTGTCACCAAGTTCTCCAAGTCATTTCTTCTCATTACATGCCCAAACAATTTTGACTGTCTACGTCTAATGTCTCTAATCAGTTTACGATCTTCATTTGTTTCTTGAAGGACTCGTTCATTGGTTTTTCTGTCTGTCTGCGGTATTCTTTGCATGTTCCTCAGAAACCACATTTTCATAGCCATCAGCTGTTTTTTTAGCTTGACTGCTAATTGTCCAAGCGTCACATCCATACAAAAGTACTGGTTCTATGTAGCACTTCAATACTCTTTTTCTCGTTTCAATTGATATCTTCTTATTGGTCAGTATGTTTTTCATCTTGCTACCTTTGCAATGGCAATTCTTGTTCTAATCTCTTCAAGGCATCTCCCAGATGTTATGACTGTTCCGAGATAACTGTACCGATTCACTTGTTTAAGACTATGCTCATTTACTTGTATAGCACATTGTGGTTTTTCCTTTGTACCAGTGATTACAATAATCTGTGTCTTCTTACTATTCAATTCTACCCTAGTTGTTCACTGTGTGCAACAACCGCATCTACTAAATGTCGCAGGTCCTGTTCATTGTCTGCAATCAAGACTGTAGCAACTGCATATCTAATGTTATTGATTTATCGTCCCCCAATGTTGATTCCTTCCATATCTTCTTTATTTCTGAAAATATTTTAATGTGCAGAGGAATAAGATCTGGAAACATTACACATCCCTGTCTCACACCTCTTTTAATAGGCTGATATTGACCTCCATCATTATCAATTATGATGGCAGCTTGTTGTTTCCAAAATATGTTGTTTACAAGTCTAAGGTCTTTTCTATCAAAGCATCCTTATCATATCGACATGTCTCACTTTATCGAAAACCTTTGTGTAGTCAATAAAGCAAAGATATAGATCTTTGTTCACTTCTATAGAACGTTGAATTACTGTTCTCGGTATATACACATTTACTGTACCCTTGCCTTCTAGAAACCTACATTGTTCTTCTCCTATTTCGGGTTGTATTTTCTTCCTAACTCTTTGCATGATAATTCTCAGCAAAATCTTCGTGATGTGGCTCATTATACTAATTGTTAGATGATGATCACATTCCAAGGCTCCTGATTTCTTCGGGATTGTAATAAATATAGAATTATATAATTCAGGAGGTATATCTCTAGTATCGTATATTGCGTTCAGCAGTCTGGTGACTTGGTCTATACCATATTCTTCTAAGGCATTGATCATTTCTATTGCGATGTAATCTATACCCGGGATCTTGCCAGTTTTCATATGGTTAAAAGCATTCTGAACTTCCATCTTCAAAATTGATGGTCCTTCATTATTATTCCGATGATCATATTGTTCTTCTCTTGTATAGGCCTTTCACATAATCTGACCACGCATGTAAACTCTGATATTTTCTATTATGGTTTTGACCTCTTTGGTTTTTAGGCAACCCGTTGATGTGTGTGTTCTTTTGTTAGTGATGTCATTAAGTTTTTTGTGCATTAATTTAGTATTCAAGTATACAATTTTCTTTAAGCCATGTTTTTTTTTTTTTTGCCTCTTTGCATAGCTTCCTAATTTTCCTGTAAATCTCTTCATATTTTTCCGCATCCGATATGCGGAGACTATACTGTCAAGCCATACCCCTGAATGAATACGTGTAGAACTGAATACAGCTAGTGCTCTGAGAAACTTGCATAAACAGTCTGCTGTCTTGAGTGTCCACAAAGTACAGGAAGTCAGTGACATTTCCTTGTTCGAATTGGCAGAGACCTGATAGTGAATTCTGCCATTTCTTGGGAAGCAGAACTAATGATAATATTTGCTGTCCGTGTTCTGGGCTCGGCCAAATAACTCAGTCTGTTCACTAACTAGCACAAGAGAAACGACAATTTCTAGCTGAAACAAGGCCGTTTGGAGTGTGGGGATTGGACAAGTAACCACACTTTCTAACTACGAGAAGGACATTGAAGATAACATGTTCGGTGCCATTAATTCAAGCAGTTCTCTGGATAGAAAATAATGGTCACCAAATTATTGTTATCCACAGAAACTATACAGTAAATATAAAGAATATGTCGTAATATGTGTCGTCCCTGGGGTGAGGGGAATCAACACCCACATTCTTTTAACTCCATATCATTATCTTGAGGATCTCTTGGATCTCTGTCCACAAAACCCCATCAGTCTTTGGATCTCTCTCTCTCTCTCTCTCTCTCTCTCTCTCTCTCTCTCTCTCTCTCTCTCTCTCTCTCTCTCTCTCTGTGTTCTTCTTCTTCGTCTTCTTCGTCTTCTTCTTCTTCTTCTTCTTCTTCTTCTTCTTCTTCTTCTTCTTCTTCTTCTTCTTCTTCTTCTTCTTCTTCTTCTTCTTCTTCTTCTTCTTCTTCTTCTTCTTCTTCTTCTTCTTCTTACCACTGGACCATGCCCCCTCTCATTCTTTTCCAAAACATACTACACAACTCTAGCTTCTAACAAAATGACAAATTAATTTATTAAAGAAAAGTGTCAAGTATGTGCAAAGTGTGTGTGTGGAATGTCTGTCGTATAATCTAGGGTGTATGCAGAATCAGATCGAACAGCTCAGGATCAAAGTCTGCTTTCATCACAGTACCGGCCGCACAACAGCACAATAGATCAAGTACAGAAGGACCTCACCAAATGATGCGTCTCTCCGGACAGGTGTCGACTACCTCCAGTGGCTCTTGTATAGTCCGGATGCTTGGTTACCAATGGTGGATGTAGTCCAATACTGATCATGAATCCGACACACACAGTGTAACTAATATATCACTAAATGTTCTGTGATCTGATAACCCTTGTACAGTAAAATAAATGTTTACTGTCACTTTGAAACAAAATGTTAATTGTTAATTTCTCACAGGAATTCACCATTTGGAAAACGCAATGTTAATTGTTAATTTCTCTATTTAAATACTATTGTCCCTGTTACAGGTGGTATTGTAAGTATCTTCACTCTAATATGATGAGAACTACCACGGAGGAATGACTCTTAGATGAGCGTCGGTTCCTGCTCAGCAGAGGCCAGGTTCTTGCAGACCCTCTAGGTTATGGGCCCAGTGCAAAGGCCGCTGAGTAAAAACTGCCTTCAATGATCGAGCCATAATCTTCTTCTATGACTTGTCTGCTAGCCTTTTTGGAAAACATAGTGGAACCTGTTGAAGAGAGAACACCTGGTGAGAGCAACCCTATTCCGACCTTCATTAGGTGAGTGTAGGCCGACGGCCGCATTCAGATATTTAATAGAGAACTAAACTCTGGCATAAGGCAGAGGAGCTCATCACATCGGTCTGAGTCATGGTAAGACAAGGAAAGACCAAATGAAAAGCGCAGAAACCCAGTAGATACCCTACTGGAAGATCCTACCATTTGACATTTCCTTTATCCTTCCCCCAACCATCCCCAATCTCCCCGAATATCATCCCTCCACCTTGTTCTTAACTCACTGAGTTAATTGATATCTCACACTAGCTAGTTTAAGCAACGCGATAGCCTACTGCTTCCGACGCTCCTATAATAAGTTCTCACAACGCACATTACTACGCTCGACTCCTAAGAATCAACTAATTTGGGTCTATTTAATTAAATACCATATATTTATTTCCGTCTGAAATCGAGACCACTAAATCACACAATGGACAAATGTCCACCGATGTAAATCAACATAAGACACCGTGGTCTCTTTCCATAATCAGAACAGGAACATCAAACACGTCCTTGTTGCCTCACAACATTTGGTCGACTCCCGCCAAAGGTGTTTGTCCATACTGTTTTAAAACTGTGTCTGAATGACGTCATAAATCTGACTAGACACTAGACGTCGAGAAACTATTTTTTTTCTCTCCTTTTCCGACTCGATGTAAACAACCGGCCGGCTGCTCCGCTTTGACCTGGGGAATTGTTTTCCCCACAACAAAAGATCTTGCAGACTCTCATCGGGACAGTCTGTCCCCAACATCAAAGAAAGGCGGCTGCCTGTAGAGGAATGGCGCTACAGTCTTTCATCGATCGACAACTCCAAGAATTCAGCGACATAGGCCCCCTCTTAAGAGAGTAGTCCTCATCAACTCTTGCTCATTGGAGGTTCGATCCAGATGATCTATTCCTCTTCTTCAGGAGCTGGGTGTCTAGACAGGAAATCAGCTACAACATTTTCCTTACCAGGTATATACTCCACCGTGAAATGGTAGGGCTGAAGCAGCAACGACTATCGCATCAAACGGGCGTTGAGCTTCTGAGAAGTGGCCAGGAACATCAGGGGTTGATGATCCGACTGGACCCGATACTGAACTCCATACAAATAGGGCAGGAATTTTTGCACGGCCCATACGAGAGACAAACATTCCCTCTCGACGGTCGAATAATTCCTTTCAGTCGGGAGAAGTTTCTTGCTTGCGTATGCCACTGGTTTCAAAACCGTAGCATCGTCTTTCCCTTCCTGCAACAAGGCTGCCCCAATTCCAATCTCACTCGCATCCGTTCTAAACAAAAATGGTTTGGAAAGGTCGGGAAGCTGTAAAACAGGTTTGCTGACCAAGGCCTCCTTCAACTGACTGTATGCACTCTCGCACTCGGGTGTCCATACGATTGGATCCGGGGATCCCTTTTTCAAGGTTTCCGTTAATGGAGCTCCCAGTTCAGTGAAATGCGGGATGAATTTTTGGTAAAACCCACACAATGAGAGAAATGATCACACATCCTTCTTCGTTTTTGGCCTTGGAGCACGTCTGATCTTTTCTAGGTTCTTTTCCTCCGGGACAATTTGTCCTGGAGTGATGGTGTGACCCAGAAATTCCAGTCTGGTAACCAATCATGCACTTCGCTGAGCGAGCGGTAAACCCTGCTTCCCTGAGCCTATTGAAAACTCTCTCCAAGGATTGCAAATGGTCATCCGAGATGTCACTGGCAATCAGTATATCATCCATGAACGAGATAATGGACGGATCCTGTAAGGGATCTAACAAGGTCCTCATCATGCGAGTAAACACACTAGGTGCATTGCTGAGTCCAAAGGGCATGACCTTGAATTCGTAGTGTCCACTGGGGGTACTGAAAGCCAGCAGGGGTCGGACCTCTGGTTTGACCGGGATCTGATAATACCCCCGACTCAGATCCACTTTTGAGAAGTACCTAGCCTTATGGAGCCAAGCGAATAACTGAGTTGGATTCGGCAAAGATTCCACCTGAAATTGAGTGTGACTGTTCAAGAGTCGATAGTCTATACACAACCGGTGTTCTCCACTTGGTTTGAGTAACCAAACCACCCCAGCATTGTATGGGGATGTGGATGGCGCAATCACGTCATCCTTCAGCAGTTTCTGTATTTCCTCCTCCAGGACCTTTTCTTTAGAGAATGGCACTGGGTAAACCTTTTGGCGAACAGGCTCTTGCGTGGTCAAGGTCATCTCGAACTCAACCAACCTTGTTCGTCCTGGTTTATCAGTCAGTATCTGCTTATGAGACTCGAGAACCTGGGTGCCACATGGCGTTTAGACATAATGACGTCATCGGAATGGACGGTGGAAAATCATATACGGAGTTTCCCATTCAGACACTAAAGTGGATGTCAACGGAGGAATCCAAGGAGAATGGGGAGAACGTCAGAAGACGGCAACGGGGACGCTTCGAGAGAGAGAGGACATCAGGACAGCGGTGTTTTCTATGGGCTCCGTGTTGGAGAGGATAGGATCTGGTTTGGTGCAATCTTTTTAGTGAGCGAGGAAATCGTCTGTTGTCTCACATTCATACAGTGATGGGACCGGGACAGGAATAACCCTTAGACGAGTTTAGAAAAACCTACTACACGGATTTGAACGAAGGACATCGCTGACACAATGGTGGAATTGAGAGCTGATTCGTAGATAGTTAAGTAACCACCCGTCCCTGTCTTAAGGGCAGGTTATATTCTAGAACAGTCTCTTGTATGTAATTCTGCAGTGCATTAATAAATGCCTTTTAATTGCCGTCGGCTAGTTCGTGTCGGTTCATCAAGGTGAGTTGGTTTACAGTTGATTTATTTAACGAGCTTCATTAAAGCCTTTGATTCCCGTTTGGAGTTCATTTGGGAGTTATGCTTTAAGACACTGGGTAATCTTTTCCCTCTCCTGGGGAGTCAGATCAGGGTTCACCTGCACATCCCTATAGGTTTCCTGGTGTACCAGTGGATATTCCGTCCTCGTTGGTTCCCGTTTCAGTCTCCACTGCGACTGCCATTGCCATGAGGCGGGCTGCTTTGTCTCCGGGTCTCTCCTCGTACTTCCGCAGGAGATTAATATGGAAAATCTTCGACTTTCCCCGGATCAGGATCTGATAGTTGGTTCTGGATACCACCCTTTCCACGGGAAATGGACCTTGCCAACCTATCTCCAGTTTGTTGGTTCCCGTTGGGAGTAGCAACAAGACTTTGTCTCCCACCTCTAGAGATCTGTCTTTAGACCTACGGTTGTAGTAAGCCACATGTCTTTTTCTGGCCTTTCACAAGTTCTGAGTCGCCAGAGTCCAGCCCGTGTGAAGTTTTTCTTTCAGTTCCTCCACGTATTTATAAGAGGAGATAATTCTTCTGACGTCCCCTCCTCAGTTCAACTCCTCAACATGGCTTCCAATGGTCCTTTGATTGGACGACCAAACAGCAATGTAGCGAGTGGTAGTCCTGTTGAGCCATGAGGTACTTCCCGATAGGCGAAAGGTGCTGCTGGGATATATCCATCCCACCTATCAGGTTTTTCCTGTGCCAGTTTCCAGAGCATTGTCAACAACGTGCCGTTGAAACGCTCGACTTGTCTATTGGTTTGAGGGTGGTAAGGGCTGGTGTGAATATGGTTAGAGTAGAACACCCTAAATACCTCCCCCACGAGTTTCCCACAAAACTGGGACCCATTGTCGGTCAGAATCTGATTAGGGAAGCCTAATCTGGTAAAGGTCTCCATCAGTGCGTCAGCCACTCGTTTCGAGTCAATTGTGGTCAATGGTATGGTTTCACCCCACATGGTACAGCAATCCACCATTGTGAGTATGTACATGTTCCTCTTCTTAGTCCTAGGAAGTGGACCCACGATGTCGATGGCTACCCTCTCGAAAGGAGAGTTCATGATGGGCATTTCACCCAAGACCACCGGCGCTGTCCAGTGTTTCGGTGCCACCCTCTGGCACTCAGGGCATGACTTCACATACCGACGCACATCACCGGTCATTCCCGGCCAATAGTAATGGCAAGACATTCGCTGCATGGTGGCGGCAATACCCATATGCCTACTAAATGAGATGTTATGCCCCATATGAAGAATTTGGGAACGGTAGGCCTTCGGGACTACCAACTGACCGTGTAAGTTGTCTCCCCTTCCGGCTCTCCTGTAGAGTATCCTATTCTTCATGTAGTACTGCCCCAGTTTTGATGGATCAGCACTTCTCTGCAGCTTCTTGTAGCAAGAACGTAAGGTTGCATCCTCACTCTGGGCAGTTCGCACCTCCCCCGGCAGTGGGTTAATGACAATTGCTTCTGCCTGATCAGTTCTCGTCTGAGAGCGAGTCTGAATTGCTCACATATGGATTGGCTCCCTGGGAATTCCCAGAAAGACATACCGGCAACCGAGGATGACGGAAAAAATGGGATCGGTCAATACAGCGGCCTTGATTGTGCCGGTGACATATTTTGACCGAATCTCCACTTTGGCGATTGGCAACTTCATGGCCACAGCACTCTTCTGTGCAGGCTGTATCACCATGGTCTCACCTGTGAATTGTTCTGGGTGTACCAGATCAGCAGAAATCACGGCCTTCCGTCCAGGCCAGTGTCATATAGACACTCAACTTGTCGGCCGTTAACCTCTATCAATTCCACTACTGGTGGCTTATCCTGGTCTTGAGTCTCTTCCCCGGCATCGACCTGTTCGGTGGACTTCACCTTGAGTTCCACTGGGCCCACGACGAAATGTGAGTCTGCTGACTTAAACCTGCAGTCTTTAGCATTATGCTTGTTCGACCTGCAGTGTTTGCAACATTTCGCTGTTTTAGATTTTTTCGTACCGGACTTCGGTGAGCTCTCTTGGTTGAGAGCTTCTTTGTCGACCTCAGCATTTTCGGTGGCAACCTCCTTTGGAGCCACTTGACACGACGCGAAGTGAGGGTTCTTAGCCTTCGATTTGCAGTCCCTCGTATTGTGAGAGGGCGATTTACAAATCGAACACCACCTCTCCGTCCACTGTCTTTTTGGTGAAGAGTTCGAGGTGCTCTTGCTTCCCTCCTTCGTCTTCTCCAAACTCTCCTCTGAAATTTTAACATAAGGTTCCACTTTCTTAGTTTGCGTGCTTTTGGATTTCTTCCGGTCATGTTTCTCCTCACCTTTGGTGTTTGTGGAATGGTTTTCTCCAGCCTCCCCATGTACCTCGACGAACCTTTCTGCCAATTTCGTCACGATGTCGATACGTTTCGCCCCTTGTTCTCCCAAGAATGTCCTGAGAGGTTTCGACATTTGCTTTCGCATCTGGTCGACTAACATGAGCTCTTCCAGACTCTCATAGTCATGCGCGAACCCAGCCAATATCCATTCACTTATGGAGATAGGATTTCAAACGCAGACTGTAGGCGGCAAACAACTCTCCCGGTTCTCGTTTCGTTGCTCGAAATTTTTTTCCGATAGGTATGTGACGTAACCTCGAAACGTTTCAGCAGAGCCGTTTTCAATTCGTCGTAATTGTTCTCGTGTCCTGGTGGCAGGCGAGAGTAAACCTCGTAACCTGTCCCGCGTAATCCCTGGGACAACTTAAAACACCATTTGTCACTATCCAGACCCATAGCAACAGACATTGCCTCGACGCGTTGTAAGTACTGGTCGATTTTCTCTTTGTCTTCTTCATATCAGCCAAAGGAAACTTCATAGCATGGTAACTATGTCCACCCACATATAAGTATGACCAGCGACAACGAGGATCAGCAACTGATACAGACGACATGATACCGATTGATACCCTCGTCCGCAACTCCGGGTTTTGACCTAGAGTGAGGACATTAGTGACTAATGGTATCATTAGTTGCTCCGGCCCTCCCATAGGCCGGCCACATGACGCTCACCGTGGGTGTGAGCAGGAGGGCATGCCCGTCAGTAATTTTTTTTTATTTGAGGGTTATTAACGGGAACCATAATGTCATGTTCAGCAATTGATACAACTTAGGTTGTCAGTGATGCTATTTGTCATGGGTAATGAATGTATATGAATTAAATGATAATATCATTTAATTTGTAGGGCGGGGGGCATAATGCCACATATCAGTCACTGACACATAGCAGACTGAGAAAGGCTGAAGGGAGCTTCCCTAAAAGATGCACCGAATGGTACAATTATAGAGTGCACAGGAAAACTAGGGAAGCGTCACGGAAAACGTCACTGAGGGAGTTAGAGTTGGGCTGCCGTCCAGTACGGACGCGGCATGTCTTCTGGAGCATGGCTAACAGTCAGTTATGCCGCTTTTTGTGTTTAGCAGTGTGTATGTCAAATGTCAGGTATATTACGTTCCTGTGGAAAGATTGAGTATCAGAAAATCGTCGACAGATTAAAGTCAATGTGCGAGAGGAAAGTCTTTGTGGAGTTTTATTCCAGTGGCTATTTTTGGTCTTCAGTTAAACAAGGAGAACTCAAAGGTATCAAATATTATTATTCTTATTATGTCAAACCCTAGCTGCATCGGTAGCCTTATGCACAACCCATCGCTACGTGGCACTGGGGTTGAGCCAGGAAGAGAGGAACCTCCCACTGCACCCTCAGTTTCCACACTAGATTGCCTCTTAAGCTCGAGTTCCCGCATTCGGTACTCATGCTTCCTTTTCTGAGCTTCATGTTCGGCTTTCAATCTCTTAGCAGCTTGCTCCGCTTCAAGATTCTTAGCAGCTTGCTCAGCTTCAAGTTTCCTAGCAGCTTGCTTAGCTTCAAGTTTCCTAGCAGCGTGCTCAGCTTCTAGTTTCCAAGCAGCTTGCTCAGGTCCTAGCAGCTTGCTCAGCTTCAAGTTCTAACCTTTCAGTGGCTTGCTCAGCTTATATTCTTTTAGTCTCTAACTCCATCTTTCTTAATTCCATCTCGGCCTTCCGATCTTCCCTTTCTGCTTGACGAAAATCTCTCTCCACCTCCTGTATGTACTCTGATAGTGCAGGACCCGACAAGCCCATTCCTTCACCCCTTGCCCTTAGTTCTGCCATATCTAGTTTGGGAGTGGCCATATTTCAGAGAGGTGAGTCAGCAGGTTGAGTGTAAATTTCTCCAAACCATATGTAGATATTCACTATTTAAAATTTATCTATATATTTAACACCACACAGCACAACACAAAACAATCTCTCAACGACAAGAGTAGAATTAGGACCAAAGACCTATGTAGACTTGTAAAGTGTGAACAGGTATGATATGTGTCTTAACTCCTATCCACATTCACCCTAGCTGGATCCTCATTAATATGATACCACCATCCCGTGTCGATCCCCCAGTAATGTGGTAATAAGTGTCGTCCCTGGGGTGAGGGGAATCAACACCCACATTCTTTTAACTCCATATCATTATCTTGAGGATCTCTTGGATCTCTGTCCACAAAACCCCATCAGTCTTTGGATCTCTCTCTCTCTCTCTCTCTCTCTCTCTCTCTCTCTCTCTCTCTCTCTCTCTCTTCTTCTTCTTCTTCTTCTTCTTCTTCTTCTTCTTCTTCTTCTTACCACTGGACCATGCCCCCTCTCATTCTTTTCCAACCATACTACACAACTCTAGCTTCTAACAAAATGACAAATTAATTTATTAAAGAAAAGTGTCAGGTATGTGCAAAGTGTGTGTGTGTGTAGAACGTCTGTCGTATAATCTAGGGTGTATGCAGAATCAGACCGAACAGCTCAAGATCAAAGTCTGCTTTCATCACAGCACCGGCCACACAACAGCACCATAGATGAAGTACAGAGGGACCTCACCAAATGATGCGTCTCGCCGGCCAGGTGTCGACTTCCTCCAGTGGCTCTTGGATAGTCCGGATGCCTGGTCACCAATGGTGGATGTAGTCCAATACTGATCATGAATCCGACACACACAGTGTATCTAATATGTCACTAAATGTTCTGTGATCTGATAACCCTTGTACAGTAAAATAAATGTTTACTGTCACTATGAAACAAAATGTTAATAGTTAATTTCTCACAGGAATTCACCATTTAGAAAACACAATGTTAATTGATTTATTTGGTTATTTCGGGATTTGAAATTTAAATACTGATCACAACCCACTACTGGCAACGCTGATCGTACTCCGGTATGAACCTAAGGCCTATCCACGTGGATAGGCGTCGAGAAACTATTGTTTTTTTCTCTCCTTTTCCGACTCGATGTAAACAACCGGCCGGCTGCCCCGCTTTGATCTGGGGAATTGTTTCCCCCACAACAAAAGATTTTGCCGACGCTCATCAGGACAGTCTGTCCCCAACATCAAAGAATGGCGGCTGCCTGTAGACGAATGGCGCTACAGTCTTTCATCAATCGACAACTCCAAGAATTCCGCGACAGAATATCAAAAGAAATCCGGTGTACAGAAAATCAAGTTTGGCAGAGGAAGATTATAAATATCTATGCCAACGAATGGGATACAGAGAGTTCTTAGGAGATAAATAAAAATATTTTCTCATGTATGGAAGTCGATCATGGATAATTAACAGACTAGTAAGAAATTATTTTGAGCTTGTTGAGATGTGGTTACACAGAGACATGCCGAAAAAGCCCTCGTTAGATAAAAAGAGCAATGAAGGCGTCTAGAAAGAAACCAACATATGAAGTAAAATAGCTATTTATGTTAGGATTAGACAGTTCACTGGGAATGTACCTTGAAAACGTAAGTTGGAGAAAAAAAGTCGCTGTAACAGAAAGGCAAAGGGGCAATAGAGAAAGAGGAAGGTGTAGAGAGAATATTCTCAAGATAGCCGGATGGAGAAATATGTTTATGATAAAAGACTGGTACATTGTAAACATGAGACTAGACAAACATGCGGATCAATGCATTTTACGTTTGGTTTTCTTTTTTTAAAAGCAGTCTTAAACGTCGGGAGGATCTACTTCATCGTCCAGGCATCCCATATGGCTCGGTGTCTTTCCGCAGGGGCGTAGCCTAAGTAGTTCTCCTACTCTCTTGACTGTTTCTATGTGTATCAGTTGAACAGGCAATAGTGGAGACACACATCTCTGATGAGCATCTCTTCTATAATCTGTGTGTATCAGTGAAACAGGCAATAGCGATGACGCACACCCCTGCCGAGCACCTCTTCTATCTGTGTGTATCAGTGGAACAGGCAATAGCGACGACACACACCCCTGCCGAGCACCGCTTCTATCTGTGTGAGTCGAGAAAGTATGACATTAAAGGCAAGGTGATGGACATTATTGCACCGGATTTTGGTCCATATTGCTCGGTCTCTTTCAGAGACAGCCTGCCGGTAGCGTGACACAAAGACGAACACCGTAACTCCAGCGACGACCCCCACGAGTCTCCTGAGAAAATTGCACCAGTGAACCGAGCGACGTGGCCCGGAATAGAACGCACAACCTTGGGAACGCGAGGCACTTCGCCCCAGAGGCTTCCTATGTGTAGCGAGTAGATATCATGGAATGTAATTGCTGCCCCTTATTCGGAGTAAAGGTTACTGATGATTCTGACACTGTGTCCCCCTAAGCCTGTCTCTTGGAGGCATGTAATTAAATGTTCATGCTGTACTCTGTGGATAGCTTGTTTATAGTCTATGAAGCATACAATACTGTTTTTTGAACTTCTATATTTTCCCGTCAACACCCTTAAACAAAGTATCGGTTCTCTGGCGCCGCTACTTCTACAGAAATCAAATTGTTATTCGGCTACATGTTTATATATTATGATTGGAATGTTTTTATTCAATGATTTTGATGAGTTTCCCCTTTATGTGGCTCGTAAGTAAATGTTAGGCGTTACATTAAAATCTAAACGTCATATGCACCCCGCGTGCTGATGACTTGGGGACGTAAATTTCGAGTACCTTTGAAGTCGGAGTGGAATCGCCTGATGGTGAGGGACACTGGTAATAGGGAAAACTAATCCACACACAAAATTCTGCCCAGTGCTACTAGAAGTAGTGTGTTGTTTGAAGTTTGATGTTGTCTGGAACCCTTCGAACTTATCATGTGATGCTTTCACACGATTGTGTTCATATATTGCACACAGTCTACATGTTTCACGAGCAGCGATTACGTCCTCCCGGCATGTGGTCATGTGAGTAGTGTAACTCGGGCTCCATCACGCGCATTTTTGAGGTGCACATTGCTTTTGCACCTCAAAGGGCGATAACTCCGGGTTTTTTAATTTCCAAATCAAAGGGCGATAACTCCGGGTTTTTAATTTCCACCTCAAAGGGTGATAACTCCGGGTTTTTAATTTCCTCCGCAAAGGGCGATAACTCGTTTTTTAATAGGCGTGGTCCGAGTAGGTGTGGTCTAGTGACGGTAGGTATGTGTACAACATAAAAAATACAACAATAAAGAAAACAAAACGAAGCAAGTAAGGTATATGTTTTTATTAAACCATGTATAGACAATACAATGCATATTAAATAAGTAATGGCATAGTGGGAAAGCCTGGAAGGTAGTACCGGGGAGTTATACGTCGGCAAGTGTGGGAAAATCTCCGGCGGGTGTGACGGTGGTCGGTTCATAACAGACGTGGATTAGTGCATATGGAAAAGTCATTAAGTAACGGGTTGTAAAAACATTGGTGAGTGGTGTGTTAAAATATTTTGAACTGTTAGCGCATTGGTTGTGTACATTAGTACGAATAAAAGGAATAGGTGCGATGGGGATAGTAGTGGGCATGGGTTAGTGAAATTAGTTGATAAGGGTAGGTATTAGTCCTATGTAGATGTTCATAGCAGCTTATTCACTAACATCACACGTGTTACAAATGAAACCTTGAAAGCTAAAGATCGTTGATTGCAGTGGCTATGGTGTAGTGTCATTCGGTGGTAAGAGGTGGGTACCAGGTATTAGTGGTCAACAGATACTCAAGTAAGGGTCAAGTGGTGTTCAAGTGAGGAAATTTTAGGTGAAAGTGGTTGTAATGATATTGTGATGATTAAACGGGTGGTAAATTAGTGGTCAAGCAGTGGTCAAGCAGTGGTCAAGCAGTGGTCAAGTGAGGACATTTTTACGGGAAAGTGGTTGTAATGATATGATGATGATTAAAAGGGTGATAAATTACTGGTCAAGCAGTGGTCAAGCAATGGTCAAGCAGTGGTCAAGTGAGGAAAATTTTAGGTGAAAGTGGTTGTAATGATATTGTGATGATTGAAGGGTGGTAAATTAGTGGTCAAGCAGTGGTCAGGTGGTGGTCAACTGAAGACATTTTAGGGAAAAGTAGTTGTAATGATATGATGATGATTAAAGGGTGGTAAATTAGTGGTCAAGCAGTGGTCAAGTGGTGGTCAAGTGAGGACATTTTTAGGGGAAAGTGGTTGTAATGATATGGTGATGATTAAATGGTGGTAAATTAGTGGTCAAGCAGTGGTCAAATAGTGGTAAAGTGAGGAAATTTTAGGGAAAAGTGGTTGTAATGATATGGTGATGATTAAAGGGTGGTAAATTAGTGGTCAAACAATGGTCAAATAGTGGCCAAGTACCGGTCAAGTAGTGGTTAAGTGATCACTTAAAATGTAGAGGAAAGTAGGTATAGTGAACCTGTGTTTGTTAAAGTGATCGATGACGTGGTCAAGTAGTGGTCAAGTAGTGGTAAAGTGCCAAGTGACTACTTAAATTGTCTGTGAAAGTAGGTATAGTGACATGGTGATGATCAAGAGGTGGTCAAGTGGTGTTCAAATAGTGGTCAAGTAGTGGTCAAGTAGTGGTCAAGTAGTCGAATGACCACTTAAATTGTAGGGTATGGTACGCGTAGTGAAACGGTGATAATAAAATAAGTAATGACATGGTCAAATAGTGGTCAAGTAGTGGTCAAGTAGTGGTCAAATCGTCGAGTGATCACTTAAAATGTAGAGGAAAGTACGTGTAGTGAAACGGTGTTGGTTAAAGTGATCGATGAGGTGGTCAAGTAATGGTCAAGTAGTGGTCAAGTAGTGGTCAAGTGGTCGAATGATCACTTAAATTGTAGGGTATGGTACGTGTAGTGACATGGTGATGGTTAAAGTGATCGATGACATGTTCAAGACGTTATGCCGGCTGCTAAGTTCAGAAAGTAGTGTCCTTAGTATTGGTAATTTCCCTGACAGGAGCGCCTCGAGCACTGATTTTGCATTGATCAATAGCACCTAGTGGTACAGTCGACACACATGGACAATAGTTACATCCGGTCAAAGATGGCGTCGCACCCTATCACACATGGGTAATTGCTACAACCAAAATACGTCTCATTCACTAAAACTGGTCAAATATGGCGTCACATCCCGTCACAGGGGTAATGGGACATCTGAGACACGTGGTTAAGAGGGAAATTATAGAAAAAGGGTGTCCTATCGGTTGTCGAGTCAGGGAACCTAACGTATGAAGATCACTGTTTATAGGAGTGAATACACTGCATCATCAACACTGCATCCGAAGGGTAAAATGGTTACCCCCTTCTCTCTCTCTCTTTTCTTTAACCGTGTAGTCCTAGTGTTATCCGGTTACACCAAAGGACACCCGGGCATCAACACAACAAACTGCCCCGATTCAACCTTAGGCAATGTACGTAACATGACAGGTCACATGTCCGCCGTCATAACCAGCGACGTTATAACGTATCAAATTATACATCCACACTTTCATGTCCTTTCTATGTGGTCATAGTGTCTTTACATCTTTCTCCAGAAAGCCATTTCCAAGACCAATATATGTTTTTTTCGGTGTACCTGCTCAGTGCCACACTTCACAACCAGACAAAAGTACACCTTCTATGTACCACTTCAACCGTCAAATAAGAAAATATGTTAGACAAAATATTAAAATTATCGGTCAAATACAGAAATATCTCGTCCAAACTTATAAAAAGTACGAACATTTGTTAACCTATTGGGAAAAATATCAATCAAGTAAGAAAGTTTGTTAGTCAAATAGAAAAAAATATTGACCACGTAACGATATATCTTGTCCACACTTATGAAAAGTAGGGAAATTTGTTAGTCAAATGAGAAAAAAAAAAGATTGACCAAGTAACGAAATACCCCCACCAAACTTATGAAAAGTACGAAACTGTGTTAAGCAAGTATGAAAATGTATCGACCAAACAGAGAAATATATCACCCAAACTTATAAAAAGTAGGAACATATGTTAACCAAATGGAAAATAGCTTGGCCAAATAGGAAAATTTGATAGCCAAATGGGGAAAATATTGTCCAAGTAACGAAATACATCGTTCAAACCTACGAAAAGTAGGAAACTTTGTTAATTAAATGTGAAAATTTTGGCCAAATTTCAACCAAACTTATAAATATTTCAACTAAACTTATAAAAAAAAAAAAGTAGGAACATTTGTCAACCAAATGGGAAAAAGGTCGGCCAAATACAGAAATATCGCAACCAAACTTATAAAAAGAAGGAAAATATTGACCAAGTAACGAAATATCTCGTCGAAACTTATAAAAATGTAGGAACCTTTGTTAACCAAATGTGAAAAAAACAAAACAAATATTGATCAAGTAAAGAAATAACTCCTCCAAATTTATGAAAAGTACGAAACCTTGGTACCCAAATGCGACAAATGTAGGTCAAATACTAAAATATTTCGAACAAACTTATGAAAGGTAGAAAATTGTCTTAACCAACTGGGGTAAATATTGCTCAAACTAAGAAACATGTCGACCGAAGTAGGAAATTACGTGAACCAAAGTAATAAAATTGTTGGCCAAATAGGAAAAAGTATCGGTCAAACTTATAGATGTCTCGTTTAAACTTATAACATGTATGAAAATTTGTTAGGTAAAGGTGAACAATATTGGCCAAGTAATGAAATATCCCAGCCGAACTTATAAAATGTACGAGTTAACCAAAGGCGAAAAGGCCAAAATACGAAATGTCTCGACCAAGCTTATAAAAATCTAGGAAAAAATATTACAGCTAAAATATTGATCAAAAGGTATAAATCCAAACATTATAAAAATAACCAAATGTGAAAAATATCGTCCAAAGACAGAAATATTTCAACTAAACTTATAAATAAGTCAACAAAACTTGTGAAATTTTTTGGTCAAGTACAGAAATAGCTATGGAAAAAGTAAGTCCACAAAACTAAGAAAAAAAAAATGCAACTTCTGTAGTCAAATGTGTCTTGAAGTTTTATCTGAAAAGACATTTCACAATACATAATTACCACCACTTTCCTTGTTTTACGTTACCCAAGGCCTTCACCGTATCTGGTACAGAAACCCTTATACATCACTCATCTCTCCACACTCTTGGTTTCTTTCTAATACAAAGTGGTCACATCACCAAGAACTTCAAACCTCCATTGTACACGTACTCCATTGAAACACCCATGACAGTTAACAACATGTATGGCCATGTAATCTGTGAGTCCATCGGGGATAGTTCATCCGAGTATTCGTCACCAAAGATCCATTTCCCATGGCTGACAACTTCAACTTGCTATACCACATCTTATTCTAACATATACTTTACATGAAATTTCCCAAATTTGGGGATCTATTAAAGAATACGGAATGAGATACACAAAGACACCAAGAACATATCAGACAAAACAACTTCCAAACCAGACTTAGAACTAAAACTTAAACCATATCAGATGAACCACCCAACAAGTACTACTAGAACTCAAAACATAACGATATTAAGGAAACGCATACTTACACATTGTCAGACATTGGATTTAAATCCCCTACTACTAACATAGCACCGGTGTCGAATTCCCGGTTCACAAAAACACCCTCTTGTCAGTTGTTAGTGAAAAACATTACACCAGTCCAGAATTGTGACTCATAGAATCTACACTCACACAGGTTCTATTAAAGAATACGTATGAGATACACCAAGACAACAAGAACATATCATACAAAACAATTCACAAACTAAAACTTAAACCATATCAGATGAACCACCCAACAATTACTACTAGAACTCAAAACATAACGATATTAAGGAAACGCATACTAGTTTATTTCTGTTTATAACTGTTTTAATATGGCAGAGAGAAACATGGTAATTAGACTATATCTGCCTTCTTCACTGCTGTCCTTTGTTCGATGACTTTTCTTCTGTGCTTGTCCTTCAGGACTGGATTCAAATTTTTTTTACAAGTCTTGTACACGCCTTTCAAAATGCTCACGTTCTCTGATTACATGGTGCCAGTTACCATTGCGTTCTTCGGTGCCAATAGTATGGACTATCATGAAGTGAGGTTCTGGTGCAAAATTAACCTGTGGAGGTAAATAAAACACATTGAAACTTACAAGACGGCCACACATACTACTTCACTAAAGAAAAAACAGTAAAAAAAATTCATGATGAGAAGTGGTAAAAGGCATCAAAAACAGACTGTCGACATTCTATTGGTCACGTCTTGAGAAAAGGTAAAGGTATAGTCACTGATGGTTTGTAGTATAGAGAGATGTACATAGAAAACATGTATAGCAGCTAGGTCTTCTGTATTAGACATGTTTACAAAAAAATACACATGTGAACTATGATCATTACTACACATACACACCTTATTCGTTGATGATGGACACCTTCGGACACCGACAGTAGGATAGTTTTCGTTCCACAACACATTATTTTTCTTGAGAGACTCTGGGGCATGACTACTATCCAAAAGGTCAATATCTTCATCTGAAGACGAATCATCACCCCAAGCAAAGGTTGTCTCTGGTACATCTAAAGCTGGCTGGGTGCCACGAGTAGGTTTCTGGCAGAACAATTCTTTTTCGATTGATTATTTTTATAAGTGGTTGAGATATTTCTTATTTTGGTCTTTTCATACTTGGTTAACTCCTACTTTTTATACATTTGACTGAAATATTTCTGTATTTGTCATAACTTCTTCTAAGACTTTGTTCATGTCTGGTAATGTAAGCTCTGTTCCATCAAGAAAAAAGACAACGTCATGAACACAACCCACTAAAGAAAATCAACAAAAATCTTGGTTTCAATATTTAATCACCAAAATATGTATGTCATTGATTCTTTCTTACGATATATCACTAAACTGTTTTGATGAATAAATATTGAAACCAAGATTTTTGTTGATTTTCTTTAGTGGGTTGTGTTCATGGCGTTGTCTTTTTCCTTGATGGAACAGAGCTTACATTACCAGACATGAACAAAGTCTTAGAAGAAGTTATGACAAATACAGAAATATTTCAGTCAAATGTATAAAAAGTAGGAGTTAACCAAGTATGAAAAGACCAAAATAAGAAATATCTCAACCACACTTATAAAAATAATCAATCGAAAAAAAATTGTTCTGCCAGAAACCTACTCGTGGCACCCAGCCAGCTTTAGATGTACCAGAGACAACCTTTGCTTGGGGTGATGATTCGTCTTCAGATGAAGATATTGACCTTTTGGATAGTAGTCATGCCCCAGAGTCTCTCAAGAAAAATAATGTGTTGTGGAACGAAAACTATCCTACTGTCGGTGTCCGAAGGTGTCCGTCATCAACGAATAAGGTGTGTATGGGTAGTAATGATCATAGTTCACATGTGTATTTTTTGTAAACATGTCTAATACAGAAGACCTAGCTGATATACATGTTTTCTATGTACATCTCTCTATACTACAAACCATCAGTGACTTTACCTTTACCTTTTCTCAAGACGTGACCAATAGAATGTCGACAGTCTGTTTTTGATGCCTTTTACCACTTCTCATCATGAATTTTTTTTACTGTTTTTTCTTTAGTGAAGTAGTATGTGTGGCCGTCTTGTAAGTTTCAATGTGTTTTATTTACCTCCACAGGTTAATTTTGCACCAGAACCTCACTTCTTGACAGTCCATACTATTGGCACCGAAGAACGCAATGGTAACTGACACCATGTAATCAGAGAACGTGAGCATTTTGAAAGGCGTGTACAAGACTTGGAAAAAAAATTTGAATCCAGTCCTGAAGGACAAGCACAGAAGAAAAGTCATCGAACAAAGGACAGCAGTGAAGAAGGCAGATATAGTCTAATTACCATGTTTCTCTCTGCCATATTAAAACAGTTATAAACATAAATAAACTAGTATGCGTTTCCTTAATATCGTTATGTTTTGAGTTCTAGTAGTATTTGTTGGGTGGTTCATCTGATATGGTTTAAGTTTTAGTTTGTGAATTGTTTTGTATGATATGTTCTTGTTGTCTTGGTGTATCTCATACGTATTCTTTAATAGATCCTGTGTGAGTGTAGATTCTATGAGTCACAATTCTGGACTGGTGTAATTTTTTTCACTAACAACTGACAAGAGGGTGTTTTTGTGAACCGGGAATTCGACACCGGTGCTATGTTAGTAGTAGGGGATTTAAATCCAATGTCTGACAATGTGTAAGTATGCGTTTCCTTAATATCGTTATGTTTTGAGTTCTAGTAGTACTTGTTGGGTGGTTCATCTGATATGGTTTAAGTTTTAGTTCTAAGTCTGGTTTGGAAGTTGTTTTGTCTGATATGTTCTTGGTGTCTTTGTGTATCTCATTCCGTATTCTTTAATAGATCCCCAAATTTGGGAAATTTCATGTAAAGTATATGTTAGAATAAGAAGTGGTATAGCAAGTTGAAGTTGTCAGCCATGGGAAATGGATATTTGGTGACGAATACTCGGATGAACTATCCCCGATGGACTCACAGATTACATGGCCATACATGTTGTTAACTGTCATGGGTGTTTCAATGGAGTACGTGTACAATGGAGGTTTGAAGTTCTTGGTGATGTGACCACTTTGTATTAGAAAGAAACCAAGAGTGTGGAGAGATGAGTGATGTATAAGGGTTTCTGTACCAGATACGGTGAAGGCCTTGGGTAACGTAAAACAAGGAAAGTGGTGGTAATTATGTATTGTGAAATGACTTTTCAGATAAAACTTCAAGACACATTTGACTACAGAAGTTACATTTTTTTTCTCTTAGTTTTGTGGACTTACTTTTTCCATAGCTATTTCTGTACTTGACCAAAAAATTTCACAAGTTTTGTTGATTTATTTATAAGTTTAGTTGAAATATTTCTGTCTTTGGGCGATATTTTTCACATTTGGTTATTTTTATAATGTTTGGATTTATACCTTTTGATCAATATTTTAGTTGTAATATTTTTTCCTAGATTTTTATAAGCTTGGTCGAGACATTTCGTATTTTGGCCTTTTCGCCTTTGGTTAACTCGTACATTTTATAAGTTCGGCTGGGATATTTCATTACTTGGCCAATATTGTTCACCTTTACCTAACGAATTTTCATACATGTTATAAGTTTAAACGAGACATCTATATGTTTGACCGATACTTTTTCCTATTTGGCCAACAATTTTATTACTTTGGTTCACGTAATTTCCTACTTCGGTCGACATGTTTCTTAGTTTGAGCAATATTTACCCCAGTTGGTTAAGACAATTTTCTACCTTTCATAAGTTTGTTCGAAATATTTTAGTATTTGACCTACATTTGTCGCATTTGGGTACCAAGGTTTCGTAATTTTCATAAATTTGGAGGAGTTATTTCTTTACTTGATCAATATTTGTTTTGTTTTTTTCACATTTGGTTAACAAAGGTTCCTACATTTTTATAAGTTTCGACGAGATATTTCGTTACTTGGTCAATATTTTCCTTCTTTTTATAAGTTTGGTTGCGATATTTCTGTATTTGGCCGACCTTTTTCCCATTTGGTTGACAAATGTTCCTACTTTTTTTTATAAGTTTAGTTGAAATATTTATAAGTTTGGTTGAAATTTGGCCAAAATTTTCACATTTAATTAACAAAGTTTCCTACTTTTCGTAGGTTTGAACGATGTATTTCGTTACTTGGACAATATTTTCCCCATTTGGCTAACAAATTTTCCTATTTGGCCAAGCTATTTTCCATTTGGTTAACATATATTCCTATTTTTTATAAGTTTGGGTGATATATTTCTCTGTTTGGTCGATACATTTTCATACTTGCTTAACACAGTTTCGTACTTTTCATAAGTTTGGTGGGGGTATTTCGTTACTTGGTCAATCTTTTTTTTTCTCATTTGACTAACAAATTTCCCTACTTTTCATAAGTGTGGACAAGATATATCGTTACGTGGTCAATATTTTTTTCTATTTGACTAACAATCTTTCTTACTTGATTGATATTTTTCCCAATAGGTTAACAAATGTTCGTACTTTTTATAAGTTTGGACGAGATATTTCTGTATTTGACCGATAATTTTAATATTTTGTCTAACATATTTTCTTATTTGACGGTTGAAGTGGTACATAGAAGGTGTACTTTTGTCTGGTTGTGAAGTGTGGCACTGAGCAGGTACACCGAAAAAACATATATTGGTCTTGGAACTGGCTTTCTGGAGAAAGATGTAAAGACACTATGACCACATAGAAAGGACATGAAAGTGTGGATGTATAATTTGATACGCGATAACGTCGCCTGGTTATGACGGCGGACATGTGACCTGTCATGTTACGTGCATTGCCTAAGGTTGAATCGGGGCAGTTTGTTGTGTTGATGCCCGGGTGTCCTTTGGTGTAACCGGATAACACTAGGACTACACGGTTATAGAAAAGAGAGAGAGAAAGGGGTAACCATTTTACCCTTCGGATGCAGTGTTGATGATGCAGTGTATTCACTCCTATAAACAGTGATCTTCATACGTTAGGTTCCCTGACTCGACAACCGATAGGACACCCTTTTTCTATAATTTCCCTCTTAACCACGTATCTCAGATGTCCCATTACCCCTGTGACGGGATGTGACGCCATATTTGACCAGTTTTAGTGAATGAGACGTATTTTGGTTGTAGCAATTACCCATGTGTGATAGGGTGCGACGCCATCTTTGACCGGATGTAACTATTGTCCATGTGTGTCGACTGTACCACTAGGTGCTATTGATCAATGCAAAATCAGTGCTCGAGGCGCTCCTGTCAGGGAAATTACCAATACTAAGGACACTACTTTCTGAACTTAGCAGCCGGCATAACGTCTTGAACATGTCATCGATCACTTTAACCATCACCATGTCACTACACGTACCATACCCTACAATTTAAGTGATCATTCGACCACTTGACCACTACTTGACCACTACTTGACCATTACTTGACCACCTCATCGATCACTTTAACCAACACCGTTTCACTACACGTACTTTGCTCTACATTTTAAGTGATCACTCGACGATTTGACCACTACTTGACCACTACTTGACCACTATTTGACCATGTCATTACTTATTTTACCATCACCGTTTCACTACGCGTACCATACCCTACAATTTAAGTGGTCATTCGACTACTTGACCACTACTTGACCACTATTTAAACACCACTTGACCACCTCTTGATCATCACCATGTCACTATACCTACTTTCACAGACAATTTAAGTAGTCACTTGGCACTTTACCACTACTTGACCACTACTTGACCACGTCATCGATCACTTTAACAAACACAGGTTCACTATACCTACTTTCCTCTACATTTTAAGTGATCACTTGACCACTTAACCACTACTTGACCGGTACTTGGCCACTATTTGACCATTGTTTGACCACTAATTTACCACCCTTTAATCATCACCATATCATTACAACCACTTTTCCCTAAAATTTCCTCACTTTACCACTATTTGACCACTGCTTGACCACTAATTTACCACCATTTAATCATCACCATATCATTACAACCACTTTCCCCTAAAAATGTCCTCACTTGACCACCACTTGACCACTGCTTGACCACTAATTTACCACCCTTTAATCATCATTATATCATTACAACCACTTTTCCCTAAAATGTCTTCAGTTGACCACCACCTGACCACTGCTTGACCACTGCTTGACCACTAATTTACCACCCTTCAATCATCACAATATCATTACAACCACTTTCACCTAAAATTTTCCTCACTTGACCACTGCTTGACCATTGCTTGTCCACTGCTTGACCAGTAATTTACCACCCTTTTAATCATCATCATCATATCATTACAACCACTTTCCCGTTAAAATGTCCTCACTTGACCACTGCTTGACCACTGCTTGACCACTGCTTGACCACTAATTTACCACCCTTTTAATCATCACAATATCATTACAACCACTTTCACCTAAAATTTCCTCACTTGAACACCACTTGACCCTTACTTGAGTATCTGTTGACCACTAATACCTGGTACCCACCTCTTACCACCGAATGACACTACACCATAGCCACTGCAATCAACGATCTTTAGCTTTCAAAATTTTCATTTGTAACACGTGTGATGTTAGTGAATAAGCTACTATGAACATCTACATAGGACTAATAACCACCCTTATCAACTAATTTCACTAACCCATACCCACTACTATCCCCACCGCACCTATTCCTTTTATTCGTACTAATGTACACAACCAATGCGCTAACAGTTCAAAATATTTTAACACACCACTCACCAATGTTTTTACAACCCGTTACTTAATGACTTTTCCATATGCACCCCTCCACGTCTGTTATGAACCGACCACCGTCACACCCGCCGGAGATTTTTCCACACTTGCCGACGTATAACTCCCCGGTACTACCTTCCAGACTTTCCCACTATGCCTTTACTTATTTAATATGCATTGTATTGTCTATACATGGTTTAATAAAAACATATACCTTACTTGCTTCATTTTGTTTTCTTTATTGTTGTATTTTTTATGTTGTACACATACCTACCGTCACTAGACCACACCTACTCGGACCACGCCTATTAAAAAAACGAGTTATCGCCCTTTGCGGAGGAAATTAAAAAACCCGGAGTTATCACCCTTTGAGGTGGAAATTAAAAAACCCGGAGTTATCGCCCTTTGAGGTGGAAATTAAAAACCCCGGAGTTATCGCCCTTTGAGGTGCAAAAGCAATGTGCACCTCAAAAATGCGCGTGATGGAGCCCGAGTTACACTACTCATGTGTTCCAACTGGCATCGAGAGGGATAGTTAAAACTGGCTTAGGCTCCCAGCAAGACCCAGCCTCAAATGGGGGCCAGGAAATTTCTTGCCACGTAAAGGCGCCAGCCTGGTACTGACCACATCAGCCGATGTGAGCCTAGCACCATATGCCCAACGCGCCCTGCTACTGAGTAGGGTGCGTGGAGCGACATTGTGAGCTGTGAATTTCATGTGGAGTGCTTTTACATATGTCTGCGGTTGTTTATGTTGTGAACTGCATGTTGAGAAAAATGGCGGCCGGCCGTTCGCTGAACTAACTGGGTTGCCTTATGCAGTAATGTATGGCTGCTGTTTTTCTAGTGAGTGTCGCTTCCATCGACGATGCACTGTATTTTTCGTGGCGGGCTTTTGTGTTAGCATTCTGGCAGCGGCATTATGCATAGTATACCTGTGCGAGTTGTTGGTTTGACGAGACTCCTGCCTGTTCCACTTTTCACATGAGGCAGTGAGGAGCATTTTGTGTGATATTCACTGGCACAGGAACGGGGCATACTGGAGCGACCCTTAGCCGTAAAGTTAGAACCGCGACTGACTGTCTGATGTTCTATATCCACGTGGCAATGGATGTCATTCTCAAGAGCCTTTTCACTCAACTGTCTAATTGTGAAGATACTGTCTTGGGCACTCAGATGTTCTAAGAAATATACGCCTGGTTCTTCCATCTATATATGGTTCATTCAGAAGTCATAGGCTTTGTTCTGATATTCTGTTCCACTCTTTACCAATAGGAACACAGATAATTAATTTTCCCCGGTTTCTGCCAGACTGGTTGCGATAGATCTCTCAATTCATACGAATGATCTAGGAAAGTTGGGAAGGTCGTGAGGAAAAGAATCAACCTGCATTGTCCATAAATTGACTGTTTCTGGCGGGACTATAGTTTTCCATACTCAGTTTTAGGTCTGGATTATTGTTGCCTTAGATAAGGTTGTAGCTCTGACCACCAACGTAACACGATATGGACCACAAGCAGAAGAAGACATAATGATGCAAGACTTTATTTGATGATATCCATTCTCTCTCGTGTTTCCAAGTCTTGTCTGTTTTGTTTCTCTGTCCTATTGTTTTATTGCAGTAAATGAGCTTTCGTTTTCTTTCGCTTGTTATTTATATGTTTGCCATATTAACGTAATATTTTGAGAATATATTGAGAATATCGCAGACAAAGACAGAGAAGACAAGAAATCCTGAGACAAAGAGAGTTGCAGGTGTTTACAAAACTGCACACCAAAACCACAAGGAAAAGACAAATTAAATGTCTGGTGAATATGAACAGAAGCGGTGGATTAGATAAATTGTCTTCATGTAGGGAAATGCTGTCAATAGAGGAAGAGGAAGACAGCGAACGGTGTATGTGGAAAGCTTGAACAGCTGGGAAGCAAATGATAATATAAACAACACTGACATCATCAACATATCAGATAATAATTTATAGCTGTTGTTTTAAGCCTATGAACATCTAATGGTGGTTTGAAATGTGGTTTCTGAGAAAATGCAAAGAATATCATGGACGGACTTAAAACCAACGAGCAATTGCTACAAGAAACAAACAAGAACCGTACATTGATTAAAGAACTTAGACGTTGACAGTCAAGATTTCTTGGGCATGTTATGAGTAGATTTTATTATAACACTTAATGGCAACTGGCAACATTGATTGGAAAAGAGCAAGTGAAGGCAAAAAGATATATACCTGGATGGCTTGGCCACATGGCGTAACAGAGACAAGAACATAGACCTAAACCAGGACTCTGGTTAGTTAATTAATCCTCAAAAGTATCCTCACTGCATATCGGACCGTTCAATTCATACATTATCTCTCTCAGCGTTTAACACCAGTTGACTATTCATTTTTGGTCCCCTGCATAGCATTTATGTCTGTCTTAATCCCTTTTTATTTGAAATTCTTATAGTCTGGTCAAATGTGTAGATTCCCAATCGTCTCTTGATTCTTTCCCTCTGTCGGCATTCAATAACTCAGCCCCGTCCATTGCTCGCCCACTTTCCACCGTAGCCCGGTCCGCTCGTAATTGTGTGAGGTGGCGCTTATCCGTATGGCACATCATGATGAATTGTCTTTTAAATGGTTCACGTGATATACCATTACCTGGCAGAAGTTTCGACGAAAGAACCCGCTACACAAATAGCAATCAGTCGCAACATATTCGTGACTGCGATGATGAATGACACTAAATCATATATCAATCAATCATGAAGTGCAACATTAAGAATCTGTAAGCACGCAGAAGCTGCCACTTTGTCCAACTCATGAAGGCTTTTACTAGAATTTCTGACAGATCGTTACAGATCTGGAACCAAATAAGCCTGGCCACGGCTCAAGAATGCAATAGTTTACGTCATGGACATCTATCTGATCCATAAATACAAGGGGAAACAGACAGGACACTGGGTTCAATGAAGGCAGTTAGTCGAGATGATAGCCAAATATATGTGTATAATGAGATGATCGATGAAGCTGAACATCCAAGCAAAGCCTACATTTATTTCTGTATTATAAACCAAAGATATAAATATATTACATTATGTTCTTGTATGTTGTCATCTATCAAGGTGCTAGGTCTTAGTCAGATATGACTGAACTGCCATAAAACTGCAGGTGATACTACCTACTTTCTGTTAGCGCCGAATGTTAGGCGATGCTCACCAAACCCGACACAACAACATTGTGCCAACGGCTTTGGGTGGGGATGCCAAATTGGGATTGTACAAGCCTTACTTATCTTGGTGCGATTAAGTGCAACCTAAAGATTAAATGTCATGACAGGGCAAGCTAGATCCTAAGCTTTGGTCGACATCTGGTCGAGGATCGAAACTCTGACAGTCGGACAGACAGACCATTCTTTTGCTGATCCGACAGTTTCTGCAGATTGCATTGCTCCAGATGTATTGCTCTTAACCTATCCTCTGGAGTAAACTAGGTAGGCCGATAGAGGGGTAATGCTGCGTTGTATTATTAATTCAGCCCAGGCATTGTGCTATGGAGAGGTATAACATTCGCTACAGCCATTGGTTGTGGTTGTTATGCCTTGTTAGAAGCACAATGTAACAAACTATCGTCTGTCAAGACGGCAGGGTGCCAATGGCATCTATCAAAATGTATGTCGGTTTTTCCATGGACTCCCCGGGAAGCTTATGTTTTAAACTCAAGCAAGTGTGGGGAGAATCACCTTTTAAGATAAAACCGCGGGACATCTCTGAAACCGAGAAACAGAGGAATAGTTGGTTAATATTTTTTTTTTAATTCACTGCAAACAAAGGAATTCCCGGACTTCATAGGAAATCACGTGATATCAGAGTGAATCCATAGTAGGTGTAGGGGTGTTTTGATATATTGTGCGACTTGTGTAAGGGTGTAGGGTCAGTTGTGTGACGTGAAAAACCCTGTGCAGTAAAGAATCATTTAAACTGAATGTGATGTCGGTCACTTTCGATTGAGTGTGTGGTGGACTGCTAGCCTGATCGATGAATGCATTAAATATTTCTGGGCCCTGAGGGCCCTCACTTTCGTCGTGGTGTATATCCATATTTTGTGCTACTCGTCTTATCTTGTATACGTCCCATCTGTCTGCGCACATCTTTGATGTATCTGGGGGACCGTTTGCGAAGGCAATGACATGCCGTTTTGGGTACATCTTGTTGCAAACACAAATGTGTGACAGACCACGAAGTGAATCCCGATATCCCTTTTCTGAAAATAGACAATCCCACCTATCTTGGTCAGTGCTAAAAATAACTAGCGGTTTGTTTACAGTGAATTAAAAAAAGAATAACGAATAGTTTACTGTCATATTCTCTGATAGGCACGAGGGATTGCAGCAGTTCGTAGACGAGATAAACACTGACAGCTGTTGGTAACAGGTTAACAGCATTTGGAGCATTTACATACATCATGGTTAACGACTGCAACCCTCAAGAAAAGAAAGGAAAAATAAAAACAAGCAGATTTAACTAACAACAAAACCAGAGCTGTTAAAGTCAGAGCCCAAGAACAATACACAGTTGCTAACAAAGAAGTTAAGCGCATACGAGTGGATAAATGACAATATTTGGGTGCACTAACAGGAGAGACAGAGGATGCAGCAGCAAAATAAAACCTTGGGGACTTTAGTAGCACCACAAGGAAATGTGTAGGAAATATAATAAATCAAGTGGATTTTTCAAATATAGTAATGAGAAAATTCTCACCAACATTAAAGGTCAAATAAACAGATGGTGCCAGAGTCCTAGGGACCTGATAGAGAGGACAGATCCCAGAGGTAGGACAGGGGAATAGAAGACAGGACGTGGGAATAGAAGACATGACGTGGGAGTAGAAGACAGGACACTACGCCCTTGAACAGACAGGACAGTGCACCCTAGGACTGGACTACGCGAGACAGCAGTCATCAGCGGACGGACTGACCCCTAGGTGAAGGACAAGAAAAAGTCCCAATACCGAGACGCATTACCTACCACGATTATCCTCAGACGGCACGAGGTCAGATCCCACGTGAGAGTAGACAGAGGGCAAAAGCTGGGGAGACGAGACTGGACTTTGAATGAGGAAGGATTTGTCTGGATGTTTGCTAGAGAGCGTGAACTGCATAACCGATACGAGTGTTTGCTAGCGCTGGGAGCATTGATTGATTGATTGATTTAGGAATCGACATCACAGCATTCGGGGCATTCCCATAAGCGCTCCGTCCCCATCCTCAGCAGCCAGCGAAGAGTTCCAACACTAATAGTACCAGTAGCAATCTGATTATATGTCCGTCTCGCCTTTCCTCTGAGCGTTGAGCGTCGGCTAGATCCCCTCGTCACTCCTCGCTGTCTCATTCTTGCCAGACCATAGTAATCCATTTGCTCCTCCGAGGTGTGCACGTGCTCCCACAAGGCCGCAACCACGTCCGCCTTGTCATGTATCAATACTCCACCAAGTTCTGCAGCGCCAGCCAATCTGTCCGCCTGTTCATTTCCCAGCACACCGGCATGCCCCGGAGAAAAGATCCAGGCGATGCTTGTCACCCGTGACCTCCGAAGCGAAGCAAGCCACTCCGCACGAAGCCTGTCTGTCCTCACCCTCGTCAGCATGCATTCTGAGTCAGTTACAATCACGATGTGTGTGTGTGTGTGTGTGTGTGTGTGTGTGTGTGTGTGTGTGTGTGTGTGTCGTATTCTCCATCCAGCGGAGAGCCGCAGTGACAGCCTCCACCTCCATTCTTAAGCTGGATGTTGTGGTATCATATGCCAGGCTCTCCTGCCCCAAACGTCGACCATTGGCTTTGGCTATTAACCCCCAGCCACTTTTCTCACCTCTTGACACCGAACCATCTGTGTAGGTAATCACATCACCCGAGTGAGCATTGTCCTGAATTAGTTGCTGGATTTCCACTTCCGTGGCCCCTGCTGGCCACTCCCTGAACTCCCGGCTTAATGTGATTATAACCCTGCACAATTCTGACTGCTCCGCTGCACTCTGACCCACTCCTCTCCACGCCTAATGTTCTCCAAGGGGCACACCTGTCTGATCGTATCCTCTGCCTGAGCCATCCATGATTTCCCTCTTATCAGTCGCTGACCCTTAACTGCGTCCAGCGCCTCATGCAGTGGGTGGTCTGTATCTGCAGCTACTCTGAGGTATGCCTTCGCCTGCATCACCTTGAGCCTACCAGCAACACTAGGCAGACCAAGGATGTAACGCTTACACACTACTGGGGTGTCTCTAGTGCATCCCAGAATGACCCGCATAGCTTCGTTCTGTATGCGCTCTAACTTCACCAGCTGATTCTCTGAGACAGTGAGCAGACCTAATCCATAATCAATTACTGAGAGGATCAAGTGCTGGTATAGTGTGAAAAGCATTCTCTGCTCTGTATCCATTGCAGCCATAGTTTTAAGTGCACTGAGTCCCTTTTGAGATCTTGTCACAACCGTCTCCACATGGTCCTTGAAGGATAGGCTCCTGTCAAATGTGATCCCCAGATACTTCAATTTGTCCTCATTTGTTCAATTTGAGAGCATTATGATATTAGACTGCGTGTGCGCTAGTTATGTGAGCTAAGATATTATTGTTTGAGCGAACGAGTGCAGTGCTGAACTCTACTCCATTTGTGACACTTTATTGTTATATTTCGGATTTAAATTATTAAACCTCTGAACATGTTGACTGAAATTGACTGACTTCTATGTACATGTACGTTAACTGCCAAGACACAGACAAACGAGCGACGTGAGACATTGACAGTAAACATGTTTACAAAGATTTGACTTATAGTAAATCTAGGGACGCAGAGGTGTTTCCAAGGCACCAGGGTCAGGTTCTATACTGGCCAAGACCTATTGACGCGTCCTCGTCGAGCGTCCTGGGCAACAGGTCCCTTCGGGGTCCTGGCTGAAGTCAATAGGATCGCCGATTCCTCCGAAGTCGGAGAGTGTCTGCCTGTACGGCGAGGAACCACCAGTCTGCACACCAATAAGCCAGACATGGGACAACGGATACTCACGCAAACTTCAGGTCCTGTCTGACATCACAATGATGTTGGACAACAGGATGACTTCATCCGACATACAGGACTTCGCGTTGGAGCTTAAGCCAACGAACACAAGCAAGCAAGCAAGCATAGTAAATCTAGCACAAAAAGGTAGATTAATATTCCCTTGTTACAAGTTATAATAATACTCACAGAATATAGTTTACATCAATGAGACAAAACTAAGCGCATGTTAAGAATCGGCAATCAAAAAGAGGTACTTAGCTGATTTCGCTGATCGTGTCCAGCACCACGAGGTGATTAGTTGTGATTATTTAATTTTGTTTAATTTTTTGTTTAATTTTAGCTTGTTTAATTTTATACACAATCTGCTGTGGATAAAGAAAAATATTAGTTTCGATGGAATGTTCTGTCGGTCGGGTGCGTGCTTCTGGAGAAAGAATTTTACTTAATATCGTGTCGTACAGATTTCGTTTGGGTTCTGTCACTTAAGAGTATTTGTCAGTGGAAAACCCCATCTTGTCGTAGATATTGTGGTATAATAGGGAGGAAGGTACAGTACCCACTGTAGCCTGCCCCGGTTCTAAGTCATGCTACAGTAGTGGGATTAATTTCAAATAGAGAGGAAGGGTCATGGAAAGCCAAAGAGACCCTTGTTAGCTCGAGGAATCTAGAGTGTTCTCGGGAATGGTAAGGTTTCCCCTCCAAAAGATAAACTGCCCGAATTAGGAGATACTTTGGTTGTTAATTACTTAGCTCTGAACCCCCGACTTGTATCCATTTTTCTTGAAAGGAAAACAGTTACAAGATTTTTGAATAATAATAGTAAGTTCTCCTATTTGAACAATCTGGGACCTGGGAGGTTACAACAGAACAGGACTTGGCTTTCTGTTCGTGGTTACCCAGCCACGTAGTGTTTCAGATTCTTCAATGATATAATTAATATCCATAATTAATCACATGTAGTAATCCATAACTTGGTCACATCACAAGGTACTTCATAACGACAATGGAAAGTTAACCATGGTTTATTAACAACTTAAATTATAAGAAATAGCATGGGTGACATTGTAGAATATTTGAATTACACAACATTGGTTTACATATATATCTACGCAATGTTACTAACTCTAGAGGTAAATTTACAGTAGTTCTTGAGGTGTAACCTGGTTGGTAATCACCAGTTAAATGTTCTCACATTCCTCCAATTGTGAAGGTTGAGCATAGAATACAACATCCGATTGTAATTGTTCTTGTTGTAAGGATGTCTGTTCCTAATGTCTATTCATAATTTACTTCACTGGTTCTAAAGAGTTTATTCCTTTGTAAAACTTGATAAGATTTCTCTTGCTGATTTAGTCAACATAACTTAAGTCTGGTGAGGAAGATTAACTGAGGTATAGGCTGACCGTCCAGGCACCATTCAGTGTTTGACATGTTCTTGAATTACAGGGTTGGTAGTCCACTAGCCAAATGAATTAGACATATTGGGAACGAACCATATACAAACCAACTTGGTCTTCACCCTTCCATTCAGAGTCATTCATAGACATCATGGCCCTGGGATTGTCATCCTTCCTCCTTTTTGAGACACTCATAACATCTGCGAACCTCGTCTACCTCCCTGATTTGAGAGGGACACTTATATCCGAAATCGAAATACACACTTGCTTCGATCACTGATACTTAAAGTGTGCGGGATTAGGGTTCCCCTCCCCTAGCAGACGGTAAGTGACGTAATTGTGTTAGAAACCTCCAATCAAATCCCCCCATTTGGACATTGTCGTAAAATTCCTTAGATATGATGTGTAGTTTAGTGTAGGAAAAGCCAATCTGTATGTGTTTATCTATGTGGAGTACAACTGTGAAATGACTGAGGTGCGCAACATGTGACAGGTATATTTCAGTTTTCGTTCTGTCTAAGTAAGTTTTACCCGTCGGTTTGTCGTATTTTTGGTTAAACCAAAATCGGTCCAGAGTACCCCATGTTTACTGTCAACGTCTCACGTCACTCGTTTGTCTGCGTCTTGACAGTTAACGTACATGTACATAGACGTCAGTCAACTTCAATCAACATGTTCAAAAGGTTTAATAATGTAAATCCGAAATATGACAATAAAGTATCACAAATGGAGTAGCGTTCAGCACTGCACTCATTCTATCAAACAATAATATCTTAGCTCACATAACAAGCGCACACACAATCTAATATCACAATGCTCTCAGCACTAACAAACACTCATGGCAGTTCACGCTCTCTAGCAAACATAAAGACACATCCTTCCTCATTCAAAGTCCAGTCTCGTCTCCCCAGCTTTTGCCCTCGGTCTACTCTCACGTGGCATCTGACCTCGTGCCGTCTGAGGATAATCGTGGTAGGTAATGCGTCTCGGTATTGGGACTTTGTCCTGTCCTTCACCTAGGGGTCAGTCCGTCCGCTGAAGACTGCTGTCTCGCGTAGTCCAGTCCAAGGGTGCACCGTCCTGTCTGTTCAAGGGCGTACTGTCCTGTCATCTATTCCCATGTCCTGTCTTCTATTCCAATGTCCTGTCTCTGGGATCTGTCCTCTCTCTCAGGTCCCTAGGACTCTGACAGATGGATTCATTTATTTATGACCTTCTGAATAGACTAGTTCCAAATGACCCTACTGATATCCAACCGGCTGAATTGGAACTCGATATCAACTCTGAAAAAAAAAAAAAAAAACCATCTACAGAGGAAATTAGAAAAGTTGTCAAACTACTGAAAGATAGGAAAGCTGGTGGACCATATGGTAACACAGCAGAAGTAATTAAAGCCAATATAGTCACCTCAACTTAACTGCTACACAAACTATTTAGCAGTCAGGAATACCGAAGAAATACTAGCAGTTGCCTAAGAAAGGGGATCTGCGGGAGTATAACAATTATAGAGGAATAATGCTGTTGTCAGTGCCTCGGAAAATATTCAGATGGATCATTAGAGAGAGATTAAGAGATGATATTAGTAGATGCGGTTGTTACACACAGTGAACAACAAGGGTTAGAATTAAATTGTAAAAAGACACAGATTATGGTCGTCACTAGGAAGAACGAAATACCACAGTGTAATATACAAGTAAATGGGAATATTCTTCAACAAGTGAATAGGTACAATTATCTCGGAACAGTAATAACATCTGATGGGAGATGCCTTGAAGAGATTAGAACAAGAATCGCCATGGCAAAAGTAGCCTTTAGCAAGATGAAAAACATACTGACCAATAAAAAGATGTCAATTGAAACGAGAAAAAGAGTGTTGAGATGCTACATAGAACCTGTACTTTTATATGGATGTGAAGCTTGGACAATGAGCAGTCAGGCTGAAAAACATCTGATGGCTGTAGAAATGTGGTTTCTGAGGAAAATGCAAAGAATACCATGGACAGCCAGAAAGACCAATGAACAAGTTCTTCAAGAAACAAATGAAGATCGTAAACTGATCAGAGACATTAGACGTAGACAGTCACAATTTTTTGGGCATGTTATGAGAAGAAATGATTTGGAGAACTTGGTGACAACTGGTAAGATCGAGGGGAACAGGCCTAGGGGAAGACCTAGAAACAAGTATCTGGATGGCTTGGCCTTGGGCATGGTCGAGACAGAAACACGGAACTGGTCCACGACTCTGTTGATCGAGTGAGATGGCAGAACATGACCGCCCACGCTTACCGGCATGGCACATGATGGATGGATTACAAACGACTAATTGGTTAACAGACAGGCTTCTAATCAAGAAGCTTGAACACGGACCAAATAGTCACATGAAGCATAATAATAGAGCAAAGTATTGACTCGCATTCGTCACTTTATTTTGCATTTCTGTGTTATGGAAAGGTAGGTATTCGACAGTATTTATGGGAAATCAGACAGGTTGCAGAAAATACTATCGCAAAATTGAGTAAGATAGGAAGGAAAAAAAATAATGACCGAAGACATCTGATAATTTATGGAGATAACACAAAACAAAACAAAACAAACATATAAACCCCCCCCCTCCCCCCCCCTCCCCCGAAAAAATAATAAATAAATAAAAATAAAAATAAAATCATGTAAAATATGAAATATATGCAATGACCTTAAGAAACGTGATTTGAGTAAACCTGCAGATAAATTGACAACCAGCATAACATTCGGAATACCAAATTAATGCACAAAAGAATTAATAACATCACTGAGAATAAACGGGTTGTCTGAAAACCAAGGAAAGCAGAATCATAATAGAAAAAGTTAAGATTTTAAATGCTTGGCCAGATTATTTGAAAGACCTTTATAATGACACAAGAGAAGAACAGTGTGAAATATATTAATATAATAATTAAGGACTACGAATTTTGAAGATGGAAGTTCATAATGCTCCTTACCATATAAAAACTGGCAAGACCCTGGATTCAGACAAAATCATAACATAAATGATCAGTTCTCACAAGAATATACCAAGATCTTTTGGGCATGATATGAAAAGAAATGAACTAGAAAACTTAGTGACAACTAGTAAGATTGAGAAGGGAAAACAAGGAAATGGCAGAGAGATAATTATCTAGATGGCTTATCCACATATCAGAATAGTGGCAAGAACACAGAGCTGATCCGCGATTCTGGTGATCATATGAGATGGTGACAGATTAATTCCCCCCCTCCCCCCCCCCCGCCCCTAAGAAAGTTTATCGTCATGACACATGATGATGACAGGGGGAGCTGCAGGAGAAAGCAAACAATAGAAGAGATTTGCATGTAGTGGGGGATTAAGCCCAATTGGAGGATATAGAGCAGAAAAATAAGAACGGTAGAAGAAAAAAAAAGGTTCGTGGATCATAAGGTATGAGAAGCCAGCCAGCTGACTCTTTTATTTGTCCACATATAGTGGCACGGCTTGGGCATTAATGACTTCACTGGGGGTGATTGTGACTGCCTAATTGAACGGAGTCTCGGAAAGGCATTTCAGCTCTTCTGTGGCCGCCTCCACTTCGTGACCACCTGCACGTAATGTGTATAATAAATGTGTCTGTTTAATCGGCTTCTTGAATAACTGCCTGGTTTCGTTTTCTAGCCGGCAGTAGTATTCTTGAAGTTTCCTCAGAAATATCAAATACTGGCCTCTGATGTCAAACGGCTTGTCTGCCCAATGTCCACGTGTCACATGCCTGCAACAATATCTAGACTATATTGTGCATTGACGATCAAACTTGCCAGCAGTGGGTTGTGCTCAATCTTTAAACCTCAGATCCCGAAACAATAAAATAAATTAATTTTATAATTGCTCGCTGGACTTTTAGAGCCAGATCGAGAAGACCTGATAATTCGGGGCCACATCGATTGATGGATGTCAGTCGCGGGATCGGGCAAATCTTGAGCTATAGCCTACAATGGATGGCGTTGTGATATTCTAGTATGTTAATTTGTCGCGTCCAGAGTGAGTCGCGTGGTCAGTGGTTCCACACCCGCCTCATACTCCAGTGATCCGGAGTTCGATCCCGGGTCCCGTCAGGGATATGCACTACTGACGAGCTCAAACGAGAGCGAAACTCGAGTCTAGTGCTTCCAATCTGACGTGGACAAGGCTTAAGGTTCGTGCCGGAATACGATCAGCGTTGCCAGTAGTGGGTTGTGTGCTCAATCTTTAAACATCAAATCCCGAAACAACCAAATACATCAACCTCTTTTTAAATTAACAGTTGACGCTAATCTTCAGCCTTCGCAAAATAAAACAAAACCTGAAGTACAAAAGCATGTATGTCATCTACAAAACTATCACAGAACACGGAGTCTTTGGATTAGATGTCTGTCTCTAGAGAAACCTGTAAACTTCCTGTGTCTGACATGTTAAACCTGGTCTGCGTCCTACATTCGAGTCTGAATCCCCAACATTGCTTACTTATACGTGACATATCCTCTTCCGTCGCTGACATCGTATGTTCTTTTATTCGCTTTATTATCTGGAACAATAATAATGACAATTTGTTAGGAACACACAGCCATCTCTGCAAACAACTTCTCTGTCGTATTTTATAGTATCGTGATCTTCTTATAGTTTAAGCATACTACTAGTGGTAGTGCGCATACCTTTCGTCGTCATGTAATCTTTACAGAATTCACCCACACAAAGATAGCCGGTATAGTATATCTGTGGCTCCTAAGCTGGGTAACTGTACAGTGTGTTAATGCACTAGACACTGCAGACAATGCAACATATTACTAACTATATTTATGTACAAACATATGACGTGTCCGGTATGTGGGCGGTACAAGGCATATTACATGTATAGTGTTAAGTACGACAAACCGTTGTATTCCATACAGATATGATCTCTTAATGCACACTCTTATGAAGGATGGGTGGTATCCCCGGGTGGTGAATTGTATAGCAGATAGATACCCTGCACTCTTGTAGGATTGCTTTCCGCCTAGATTCATGGACCTCCGTGGCGTGAATTATTACCCCGGGGTTACCACACAGATCTGCAATATCACCTGAGCTAGTAAATGTATACACAAACAAGACTGCAAGCATTAAAGCATCAGAGATTGTGAGGATTCTGACATTTGCAGATGATGTCCTTGAATACAGGCAGGGGAGAGATAGGATGCAAAGAGCTGCAAGAGACAATAAACAAAGTGATCGACTGATGTTCAGAGATGGCCAGTGTCATTGATCCAGATAAGGCGGCTGTGTTATGGGATTCTCTGGACAATAGGATAGTTAAGGCTGACGTTCCAAGTCTTACAATAAATGGTAGACATATTAACAGCGTGGTCAGATTATGTGAAAAACCTTTATGATAATACAAGAAAAGAACAATAAGATCATCGGAATAATAATGAAGGACCATCAATTTTGAAGATGGAAGTTCAGAATGCTCTTAATCATATGAAAACTGGCAAGACCCCGCGTACAGATAACATCATAATAGAAATTATCAATGCCTTAGAAAAATATGGAATAGACCAAGTCACCAGACTGCTTATCGCAATATATACTACTGGAAAAATACCTCCTGAATTATGTAATTCTATATTAATTGCAATCCCGAAGAAATCAGAAGTCTAGGAATGTGATCAACATCAAACAATTAGTATAATGAGCCACATCACGAAGATTTTGCTGAGAAATTACCATGCAAAGAGTTAGGAAGAAAATACAACCCGAAACAGGAGAAGAACAATGTGGGTTTGTAGAAGGCAAGGGTACAGTAAATGCTGTGTGTATGCAGAGAACCGTAATTGGACGTTCTTTAGAAGTAAACACATATCTATATCTTTGAGTTATTGACTACACAAAGGCTTTCGATAAAGTGAGACATGTCGACATAATAAGGATGCTTGAAGATCTACAAATTGATGGAAAAACCTTAGACTTGTAAAAAACATATGTTGGAAACAACAAGCTGCCATCAGAATTGATAATGATGTAGGTCAATATTCGCCTATTAAAAGAGGTGTGAGACAGTGGTGTGTAATGTCTCTATATCTTTTTTCCCTGTACGGTGAAAATATTTTCAGAAATATAGAAGATATGGAAGGAATCAACATTGGGGGATGATACATAACATAAGATATGCAGATGATACACACTTGATTGCAGACAATGAACAGGACCAGCAACATTTAGTAGATGCGGTTGTTGCACACAGTGAACAACAAGGGTTAGAACTGAACAGTAAGAGACACAGATTATGGTCGACACTGGGAAGAAGGAAATACCACAATGTAATGTACAAGTAAAAGGGCATATTCTTAAGCAAGTGAATCAGTAAAGTTATCTCGGAACAGTCATAACATCTGATGGGAGATGCCTTGAAGAGATTAGAACAAGAATTGCCATTGCGAAGGTAGCCTTTTGCAAGATGAAAAACATACTGACCAATAAAAAGATATCAGTTGAAACGAGAAAAAGAGTGTTGAAGTGCTACAAAGAACCTATAATTTTGTATGGATGTGAAGCGTGGACAATGAGCAGTCAAGCTGAAAAACATCTAATGGCTGTGAAAATGCAGTTTCTGAGGAAACTGCAAAGAATGCCAAGGACAGAAAGAAAAACCAATGAACAAGTCCTTCAAGAAGCAAATGAAGATCGTAAGCTGATTAGATACATTAGACTTGGTGACAACTGGCAAGATCGAAGGTTAGAGACCAAGGGGAAGACCGAGAAGTAAATACCTGGATGGCTTGGCCACGTGACATGGTCGAGACAGGAACACGCAGCTGATCCACGACTCTGGTGATCGAGTGAGATGGCAAAACATGACCGCCCACGCTTATCGGCATGGCACATGATGGATGGATGGATATTAACAAAGATTGTAAACTGAGATACCTGGGAATCACCTTCGACAGAAGACTATCCATTCAGGTATCATGTGGAAGAAGCTGATATGTGAACTAAGAAGGGTTTCCGTTCGCTGAAATCTACGGTAGCAATAAACATGGAGCATAGAATGCTGTTCATACTTTATCAACCTCTATAATTCTCTCAGTAATTGAGCATGGATTGGGGCTGCTCACAGTGCTGCAACTAAAGCTTCTATAAGTGACAACGAATATCCATGAATGTATGCCCTATCCTGCCTTGATGTAATGTAGTGCATTCTTCACTTCTACAGCAAGTATTGGTGGACCTTAACCGCTGTCTTAAATGTTTATATCTGGCCTTCTATTATAATACGCATTCTGTCCAATTATCAGTCATATTATTTTTCCCATGACTATTGTTCCATCGGTGATTTTAAAAAACCAACGGTTTTTCAAATTTTTCTGCCAGATAAGATATGTATTTATTGATATATGAAATGTTTGTCCGTACCATCATGTGCTCTTCTATACATTTATCATTCAACCAGATTTCTTTAGCATAATTGATTTATTTGTTTAATATTTCTTTATATAGGTATAAAGTAGTAGTAGTAGTAGTAGTAGTAGTAGTAGTAGTAGTAGTAGTAGTAGTAGTAGTAGTAGTAGTAGTACTAGTAGTAGTAGTAGTAGTAGTAGTAGTAGTAGTAGTAGTATTAGTAATAGTAGTAGTAGTAATATTATAGTAGTTGTTGTTGTAGTAGTAAAAACTCCGCCGCGGAGCAAACACGGCAGGGGTCTTCTGATCGTCAGAGTAGTAACCCCTTCACCAAGTGTTTCGGACCATTATTCTCCTAAAACTCTCTAGGGGCGGTCCCGTCCGGGCCATGACTTCGGGCGACTTTCTCCTGCCGTGGAGACGTTCGGTCCAATTTGTCGTCCCCGTTGTTGTGCTTGTCCCTTCGCTGTTACCATGCCCACTCTCATGCCTCCGCTCCCTCAGAGAGGAGAGTCTGCGCAGCCTGTGCTTGTCCCTTAGCACTTGTGGTCGTGGGGAGCCTGCTTCCTCCCCAGGCAAGGCCTCAATCGCCTCCATATGTCTCCGTTGCCATGATACTTCTTCGTGCTCCGTTCATGGCACCGCACTCCACTAGGAAGCCGGTTCTTCATTTTATTCCTTGACCCACCTCTTGGTCTCTGCAGGTGAGTGCTACTTACGGACTATTACCGCTCTGTTGTGGAGGTTGGGCTTCGGCCGACATTTGCATGATTTGACTGCACTCAGACTCACCACCCTCGCTCGGAGGAAAAGCTAAATAGCTGACACGAGACAAGTTCGAGGTTTTGGTTGAGAAATTGTTAGTTGTTCTGCAGTTACCGCTTCAAACTATACTAGTTTCGAGTCTCGTCCCAATTCTGGTTCCGACAATTCCATAGCCAGCACGAGGCCTTTTCGGATGCCTCACACAGTTGTTTTTGGGCCCGAGTTCTTGCTTGTCCTTTAATGTCCATTCGTTTTAGCACATCATACACGGAGTGTGAGACTAGACCTCTGGCGCCTACCTCTACGGCGAATAGCCTGACGGTGTACCCTTCCCGTTCAATACCAGCGACCCATGTCATCGTACTTCTCTACCTTATAGGTATGCTGCTCCTCAATGTTGGACTCGTAAGGGACGGTCAGCTCAATCAGCGTTAGCTGCTTTGCTGACGAGGAGCTAAATACAATGTCAGGTCGCTAGCCAAACTTTCGGATCACCTCAGGGTATTTGCCACGGCCTTTAGATCCACGGTCAGTTCCCAGTCGTCCGCACTATCGAAAATGGTCGGAAGCGGCAAGTCGTCAGTTCTGTTTTCGTTGTCTCTGCGTTGCTGCCCGGCTCGGACGATTTATTTCTAACGTTAGAACGTTCTATTTTATTTATTTCTAACGTTAAATCAGTACTACTGTATGGATCATAATCATGAACAACGGGGAAATGGTTACACATAGACTATAAACACTCACTAACCGGTGCATGTGCAAAATAGAAGAAATAAAATGGTATAAAAGAATCATTAATGTGGCGCTCATGGAGAGAACTAGACAAATACCAGTGTACCACAAGGTGAAGAAGTTAGTTAGTTAGTTAGTTAGTTAGTTAGTAAGTTAGTTAGTTAGTTAGTTAGTTAGTTAGTTAGTTAGTTAGTTAGTTAGTTAGTTAGTTAGTTAGTTAGTTAGTTAGTTAGTTAGTCGAGGTTCCAACTTTACGGCAACGGGTCGTCCACATTATGCTCCGTTCCTGTGCCAGTGAATATCACACAACATGCTCCCCACTGTCCAAAGTGTAAAGGAGAACAGACAGGAGTCTCGGTAATCCAACAGCCCGCACAGGTACATTGTGCATAATGCCGCCGCCAGAATGCCAACACAAAAGTCCTCCACGAAAACCACAGTTCATAGTCGATGGAATCGGCAGTCACCAGAAAGACCTCATTGACCCCAGTTTTCTCACATGGCTCTGTCTCTTTCCGCAGGGCGACCCGCCGAAAGCGTTGCATTAAGCATGAACTCCGTAGCTCCAGCGCTGACTCCCAGGAGTCTCCGGAAAAATTCACTCGTTAACCGAAAAGGCAAATCAGTCAATTCAGCAACAGCCGGTAGCCATTGTTCCGAATATGCAGGTCACTGTACAAACAAAAGCGGACATGTAGAAGCATTCCACGTTAATATCACAGCTCCAGGAGTCGCGTCACGCACTCACTCAGTAGCAGGGTGACGGAACCATATACTACCAATCCAACACGAAGAACATGCAAAATGCAAACCGCAGCCACAAAGATAAATACTCCAGATGCCGTGGCGGTTCGATGCCTAACCGCCATGCTGGGGACCGGAAGTTCACTTTATACTGCAAATGACAGAATAAATAAAGAAGAAAGCAAAAAATGCTCTAGACTGGATCCCGCAGGGCAAGAGAAGAAGTGAAATCAAAGAGAATGTAAACAGCCCTAGAGGAATTAAAAGAAACTAAAATAACACTTGTACAGCTGGAGAAACATGAAATATGAAATGAAGATAAGTTCCGCAGACTTAAATTCCACAAAGAAAAGAACTGATTTTTATCATGAGACAATGTGAGAGTGATGTAATTTCATTGATAATGAAGCAAAAAAAAAAAAAAAGCATTAAAATAGGAATGCCAGTACTTATCCTTATCCTTTTTATGTTTCTTCTTTTTATGTTTTCTTCGTTTTTCAATTTCATTGTGACTTTATTCTGATGAGCTGAAATCATCACTACCATCAGAACTACGCCTCCTGTGTTTGTGTTTCTTTCTTTTCTTAGATTTTTTCACAGAACTATCATCTTTCTCAGAATGGGCTCTTTTTCGTTTGTGATATGCTTTCTTCTTATTACAGCTTATGTTGTTGACATCAGAACCACCATCATCATCATTGCTGTCAGTGCTATTATCACTGTCTTGTTTATCTTGACCTTTCTTCATCCTTTCCTGCTCCTCTGAAGACACATCACTTTCTGATTCACTTTACTTGTATTTCCTCTTTTTCTTTTTACCATTATTTTACTTTCGTCGCTTCTTATGGTGTGTCTCACTATGAGATATCTTGGATTTTTGTTTTGTATCTTTAGCAGCAGGCTCTTTTTCAATTCATCTTGATTTAATTTTGTCAGAGGAAACACAAACTGTTCATCATCTGTGTCCGAGCTTGAGCTGCTAACATCTAAAACAACCTCTATCTTGGGATCTGCTTTCAGAGAGTTGCGACACTGGCATGTCAGATGGCCAGAGTATCCACATGTTTTACACGCTGTAGGAAGGTTATCATTTGATTTTCAAAATTTGCAGATGTAACCTTGAAACTCCATTGCTGAAAGATCATGCTAATCGGATTTGTAAACTAAAAGCTACAGTTTGTACAATATATGCTAAAACAACAATTTTTTTTCCCCGCTTTTCCATCCTGTCTCAGGATATTGCGGTCAACACCAGCATCTTTCAGCTGTATGTTGATTCCTAGGCTAGATTACGCTCATCAGCACGCCACGACTTTCTGAGCGACGGGCTCCATGCTCTCATAAGTCACTGGCGCGACTCGAACCACTTCTAATTCTCGTGCGCTCACGTCAATCACGAGAGTATTCGGGATTAACGGAGAAAGCTGCTAACCCCTCGGCCAAACTAATTTATAAAATGGATAAATCGTCAACAAACACAACTTTCTGACTTTCTCTTCCAAACTTGCAGCCGACAAGGTGAAGAAAAGACGCTGGAACTGGAAAGGACACACGTGGAGAAAACCAGTAAATAATATAATTAGAAAGACCTAGGTCTGGAATCTACATGGCAAAAGAAATAGAAGAAGTCCATACACACTCTCGGAGAAGAGAAGCATAACACAGGAATGAATATTTTTGAGAGGAAACTAACGAAGTTGCATGGGATAACTGCAGATAAGAGGGTTTGCGGTCAGTTGATTGAGGGTCAATGTCCCAATGGGGGATGCAGGGCCAAGGACAATTATTTCTATTCTGAACAGCAACATCTCTCATTTCTGAGTCTGCTTTAAGTAGTGATAGATCAAATTTTATCTTCTGCGGGATCTTGTTTTTTTTATAGCTTTCTGTTTTCATCTCATCTTTCTCAATTCGGGAACATGATCAGCACTCAGCCAGCTTTCGGTCTGGTTTTAGCTCCCGCTAAACTGCTTCTGAATCTCTTGTGAATCAATAAGTTGTCAGTTTGATTGCGAACATGATCTGTCGAGTTTTCCCAAGATCTTGATAGACAAGGATGATATTTGAACCAGTGAACCAGGTGTTACCTCTTATCATGCGATATTATATATATATAAGAGACAGAGAGAGAGAGCGAGAGAGAGAGAGAGAGAGAGAGAGAGAGAGAGAGAGAGAGAGAGAGAGAAGGGGGGGGGGGGTAGAATATGGTTGCTTAATAGTTAAAGTGCTTCCTTACGAAACTATCGACGGGAGTGTGCTTTCCTCTAAGACAGTCGTAGATTCTCAATTACTCAATTCCGTGTATAGAAATTGTCCTACAAGAATTACTCTGGGAAGAACGCTCGTAAAATAGATACTTGGTCGTCAATCTTCAGACATTTCTGGGGGAGTATTTTGTAATGAAGATATGTGAGGAAGGGTATTGATCTTCTGCAACATTATGTTGAAGCATAGTATATGTAACAGGCAAATACACTTCTGTGGCTGTACCTGTTGTGTTGTGCTGTACCTGTTCTTGTTAGCACTGCCAACAAGAGTTAGCGTAATCCTCCGTTTAATATCCCTCTTCTTATTATACGGAAAGGTATAATCATAAGAGAGCACCTTAAATAAAGAAATGAAAGCTGTAGGTATGCAGGGGTTCGGCGTCACTTCCTGACGATGAAAGTGCTAGCGTTCGAACTTGCTTTGCAGGCAGTGCTAACAAGAAAAGGTAACCACACAAAAGATTCAGCCACAGAAGTGCATTATATACTCTAGGTTTCGACATAATGTGGTTGGAGATAAGTTCCCTGCCTCAAATACGTTAATATCAAAATACTTTCTATCAACGTTGAACATTACCTCACCACCTATTTTTTTTAGCATTCACCCCAGAGTCATCTACGAATGCAAATCAATATCTGCTAATTTGGTTCTTGTTAAAGATGTTTGTTACGACAATGGGCCAATAAATACTGCTTGATTATATTTATCATCATTAATAAATAAACATGACTGCTAATTTGGTTCTTGTTAAAGACCCAAATTGTTACGACAATGGGCCAATAAATACTGCTTGATTATATTTATCATCATTAATAAATAAAACATGATTATAATAAGTTACTACAACTAATTAAAGGGTGTTTGTAAAGTCTCACTACACTTTGTATGCAGAACAGCAGTTTGATGGAGAGAATGTTTTCCGTTGGCAAGACTGAAAACATACTCTCCAACAAACAGCTGTTCTACATTCAAAGTGTAGTGAGACTATTCAAACACCCTGTCGTAACAATACACGAATCCCCTTATTACAGAGAATGCATGACTTGTCTTTCAGACACAGAGCGGAGATATTTGTGGGCGGCGCAGAGTGGAAATTTACCTGCTCTGGAGATGCTTATGCAAGAGGCAGGAACATTCAGCTTAAGTTGTAGGTAAGCAATTGATTCGGATCTTAGATATTCAGTTTAAATTGTTGGTAAGTAAAGTGTCAGAGTTTAAATGTTCAGCTGAAATTGTACGTGAGTGTAGTCTGGGAGGCGAGACATATAGTTTCAGAAATGAGGCATCCAGCTGAAGTTGTAGGCAAGTATAGTTTCAGAGATGAGACATGGTGAGTCTGAGTGGGAATTTACCTGCTTTGGACAGTCACTATACAAAGAGATGCTGAGGAAGACCCTGAGGGAATATTGAAGGAGATGCTGAGAAGAACATCTCAGCACTTTTGGACTAATAGTTTGATGTGCACCAAAGATGATCTGTTGATTAACTAATTCGCTAACTAACTAACTAACTAACTAACTAACTAACTAACTAACTAACTAACTAACTAACTAACTAACCAACTAACTAACTAACTAACTAACCAACCAACCAACAAACTAACTAACTAACTAACTAACTAACCAACCAAACAACCAACCAACCAACCAACCAACAACTAACTAACTAACTAACTAACTAATTAACTAACTAACTATCTAACTAGCAAACTAGCTAACTAACTAACTAACTAACTAGCTAACTAACTGACTAACTAACTAATTAACTAACTAACTAACTAACTAACTAACTAACTACTGCATCCGCTATGGGTCTACTTTAACCTTTGTGATGGACATTATTCGATAAGTTGAGTTGACTCAGAGGTGTGAGGCAGGGATGTATGTCTCCAGATCTTTTTTCCCTGTACAATGAACATATTTTTAGAAACATAGAAGATATGGAAGAAATCAACATTGGGGGAACGATACATCAATAACATTAGATACACAGATGATACAGTCTTGATTGCAGACAATGAACAAGACCTGCAAAATTTAGTAGATGCGGTTGTTGCACACAGTGAACGGTTGGGGTTAGAATTGAATTGTAAGAAGATACCGATTATGGTCGTCACTAGGAAGGACGAAATACCACAATGTAATATACAAGTAAATGGGCATATTCTTAAACAAGTAAATCGATACAACTATCTCGGAACAGTCATAACATCTGATGGGAGATGCCTTGAAGAGATTAGAACAAGAATTCCATAGCGAAGGTAGCCTTTTGCAAGATGAAAAACATACTGACCAATAAAAAGATATCAAATGAAACGAGAAAAAGACTGTTGAAGTGCTACATAGAACCTATACGTTTATATGGATGTGAGGCTTGGACAATGAGCAGACAAGCTGAAAAACATATGATGGCTGCGGAAATGTGGTTTCTGAGGAAAATGCAAAGAATACCATGGATAGATAGAAAAACCAATTGTTTCCTTCAAGAAACAAATGAAGATCGTAAACTGATTAGAGACATTAGACGTAGAGAGTCAAAATTTTGTGGGCATGTTATGAGAAGAAATGGGACGCAGGTGTGTTTTCAAGGCACCAGGACCGGGTTATATACTGGCCAAGACCTATTGACGCGTCCTCGTCGAGCGTCCTGGGCAACAGGTCCCTTCGGGGTCCTGGCTAAAGTCTGTAGGATCGCCGATTCCTCCGAAGTCGGGGAGTGTCTGCCTGTACGGCGAGGAACCACCAGTCTGCACACCAATAAGCCAGACATGGGACAACGGATACCCACGCAAACCTCAGGTCCTGTATGACATCACACTGATGCTGGACAACAGGATGCCTTCATCCGACATACAGGACTTCGCGTTGGAGCTCAAGCCAACGAACACAAGCAAGCATGAGAAGAAATGAATTTGAGAAATTGGTGACAACTGGCAAGATCGAAGGGAACAGACCAAGGGGAAGACCAAGAATTAAATACCTGGATGTCTTGGCCACGTGGCATGGTCGAGACAGAATCACGGATCTGATCCATGACTCTGGTGATCGAGTGAGATTGCAGAACTTGACCGCCTACGCTTATCGGCATAGCACATAATGAATTAATGAATTAATGAGTATTTTAAAAAAACTTCATCACAGTACTTGGAACAGTACCACACGTGCTTCGTAATCGTATTCAACAGCAAGTGAAGATCCCCAACACTATTGGTAAAATATTGTTGGCATTGTGTTGTTGTTCTCTCTGCAACTTATGTTTTCAGAAGTTTCCTTGCAATTATCTATACCACGTGTGTCAAACTCAAGGCCCGAAGGCCACATCAGGCCCGACGTACAATCATATCAGGCCCCAGAGGTCTCATCCGACGTACTAATAGATTCGGCCCGAGAGAGAATTTTAGACAAACATATATTTTTAATGATCACGTTATAAAGTGCATATCAAATTCCCTAATTAGCAGCTTTGCCGAATGATAGGCTACCAGATAGCGTTCTCGCTTCGATCAGAATAAGCGAAAATATAAGTTGTGTAGTGAGTGGATGTTCGTCGTTACAGAGACATAGCAACGTTCAGTTGCTCGTTTTGGATTAGCGCATAAGAAATGAAAGTAGTGTAATGCCCGGATATGACATCACCTTTCCGGCTACGGCTAACCTGATATCAATCAAGCGTCTGTCGGTAGATGCACAATCTTTTTTTTTTTTTAAATCAAAGCTAGCCTTTAAAATGAGCAAGAGAAAAGTTGATTCTGAAAACAGAGCCTTTCAAAGCCGCTGGGAGGCTGAATATATGTTTCCTGATATTGGCGGTAAACCTGTGTGTCTAATTTGTAGAGATAATGTGGCTGTGATCAAAGAATATAATCTGAGACGGCACTACGAGACTAAACATCAAGATAAGGTAAACAGCCTAAATGCAGAGCAGAAGCTACATATGGTAGAAGAATTGAAGAGACATCTAACATCACAGCAGATGTTTTTCACCAAAGCAAAATCACAAGCTGAAGCTGCTGTGAAAGCAAGTTTTATTGTGGCGGAGGAGATCGCAAAATCAGGCAGACAATTTACAGAATGAGAGTTTCTGAAGAGCTGCATGATGAAAGTGTGTGACATCTTGTGTTCAGACAAAACGCAGATGTTTGCAAAGGTAAGTCTTAGCAGATATACGATTGTTGAGCGGGATTGTGCGATGGCCACTGATGTGAAAACACAGCTGATCGAAAAGGGCAAAGACTTTATTGCTTCTCCTTTGCTGTCGATGAAAGCAATGACACGACTTACACTGCACAGCTCTGTTTTCTGTTTTAATTTATATTAATGTTTACAAAAAGATTTAATTTTCGGATTATTGAATATTTATCCTGTTCGGCCCGTAACCTTACGTGTGATTTGAGTTTTGGCCCGCTGAGCGATTGAGTTTGACACCCCTGATCTATACGGAACTCATATTCAGCAGCGTCCGTGTAATCTGAGTCTATCCGAACACCTCTTTCACAGACTGTCACAATTCTTGCTTTTTTCAGACGAGCAAGTTTAGTATAATTTCTTGTTTTTCTGTTGTCAGTTTGTCTCTTCTTTCTTACATCTCACCGCCCATATGACTACATCCGTATGTATCTTCGTCCATCATGTAGGCCACGTCTTGATTCTTATACCATCAGCCCAAAGCCCTTCCTCCATTAAGAGAATGGTGGAAAACAAGAACATTAATTTCCCAAAGTAACCGTGATAGGCAGACAGAAAGCTGGATTTATGGTCAAGTGACATGGGAAAGGAGCGTAGGATAGACAGTGATAATGTATAATTCCATGACCTAATATATGCGGAGGTAGATTATACGGAGAACGAGAGATACAAACAGACAGACAGAGACAGACAGACAGACAGACAGACGGACGGACGGGCGAATGGGTGGACGGACGGATGGACGGAAATATAGGTAGGTAGATGTGTAGATAAATAGATATTTAGGTAGAAGGGTGGGTAGGTAGGTAGGTAGGTAGGTAGGTAGGTAGGTAGGTAGCTAGACAGATAGACAGACAAACGGACGGTCTGACAGGCAGGCAAGCTGAAAGACGGTAAGACAGGCAGGCAGGCTGACAGACGGTCAGATAGAGAGAGAGATAGGTGGGCAAGCAGTCAAGCAGAGAGAGAGAGAGAGAGAGAGAGAGAGAGAGAGAGAGAGAGAGAGAGGAGATAGAGAATGTGTGTGTGTGTGTGTGTGCACGCGCATGTGTGTGCGTGTGTGTTATTGTACCGCGCCGAGAGTGACAGTCTTATCCTCTAAGGACAGTCAGAATCCAAACAGGTCCCTTCTTGTATGGCCCCTGAAATCCAGTTTGTATATGGCAATGATCACACTTCTTGACAGTTTTGTAGATGAATCTATTCAAGATCAACGGCTCATGAAGCGACACAAATGCGTGCGGCGCATTTGAGACCTGTCAGGCCATAAAATGGGATAATGGTTGCCACCGTGGAAGGGACGGGGACCTAACCACGTAAACATCCCACACAAGTAATGACTCGCAACAAAGCGTGCTCACGTCACGCAGCTAGCCCTGGGATGAGTCTACTCCACACAATCAGAGCAAATAGGTTGAATCCTCTAATTTGTCGGATGATGTGTAATATTTGTTTCTCGAGTTTATCTGACAGGGAACAAACTGATATAAGTTCTTTATATGTCCTTGAGAGGACAAAGCAGTCAACCCCAGCACTTATTAGTTATTTCTGATTTATTAGGCAATTTTTTTTCCAGTAATTTTTCATGGCTTTCTGAGCGGCCCACTTCTCATACTATCGACACCAACACATAGCTGTCGGTTTCCAAATCGTCCTCATCTGATTTTGAACGCTGGGCTCGGTATGACGGGGAATCGTGAAAGTTCGAGACTCACTATCCCCTAAGTCACAGAACCGGTTCAAACTGATCATAAACACCCAAGTATTAGACGGAGACGTCTGGAAATGGGTGCCAGGAACGTGGAGGTACTGTACAAGACTGTGAACTAGGCAGCCTAACTCTAGAAAATTGAATTACGATGGTTGATTTCTTAGAAATGACAGAGACGTCATAGACCAGTGGTTCTCAGCCTGTTTTGGCCCATGCACCCCTTCACCATATGTTCAGAAAATCATTCCCCCTTCTCCTTTCGTATTTCCTCCATATAAATTCCCCCTCCCCTACACAGTATACGTAAAAATGGAAGGTAAATTTAATAACACAAACATAAATGTTATTCAAGTATATGCCCCAACAGGAGAGTCCAGTGAAGATAGTGTAAAGGAATTTTATAATGACATAGAGTCTGCCTTAAAGAAATGTAAAAATTCAGAAATAAACATTATAATAGGGGACTTCAATGCAAAAGTAGGAAATCAAGGGGATAGATACACAGTAGGAAACTATGGTTTAGGAGAGAGAAATGAAAGAGGATACTTCTTCTTCTTCTTCGTTCATCCGGAGTTTTTTTTCGGATGTGATTGCGTTGTGCCTGTTTACAGCAGAGCTGCGTTCTTGCACCGTTAGGCCGACACATCCGACTTCTGCGGGCATTTGTTGACCGGGTTAACCTTTCCGGGGGCAAAGAGGATACAGACTAGTAGAGTGGGCAAAAGAACAGGAAATGATTGTAGGAAACACCTGGTTCAAGCAACACCCTAGAAGATTATGGACCTGGAGGAGTCATGATAGCAGGATTAGAAACCAGATTGATTACATTCTCATTAGCAGAAGATTTAGAAACGCCCTAACAGTAGCAAAAACAGTTCCCAGTGCTGATTGTTATAGTGACCACAGATTACTCACAGGAACATTGAGGATAAAGTTGAAGAAAGTCAAGTATACAACAGGGAACACTAAATATGATTTGTGTACATTGAGTAATGACAAGGAAATACAAAACAAATTCAACATAGAAGTACAGAACAGATTTGAAATATTGTCTGATCTAGAGATCCTATTCCAGGATGTGGATGATCAATGGGAAATGTTAAAGAATTCAATCAATATGGCTGCAGAAACAACTATTCCAAAATTAAAGAAGGTGGGTCGTAAGAAATGGATGACTGAGGAAATTTTACACTTAATGGAAACAAGAAGACTCAACAAAAATAATCCTGCCAAATATGAAGAAATTCACAGACAAGTCAGAATATTATGTAGGAAGGCAAAAGAATCATGGCTTGAGGAAAAGTGCTTAGAAATTGAAAAACAACACAACAGTCAAAATACCAAATTAGTGCACAAAAGGATTCAGGAACTTACTAATAAAAGAACAAGTACATCAACAGGCTGTCTAAGAACTAAAGATGGCAAAATCATAATAGAAAAAGATCAGATTCTACATGTATGGACAGATTATGTGAAAGACCTGTATAATGATAACAGAGAGGAACAGTATGCTATTAGATTTAATAATGAAGGACCAGCAATTTTAAAGATGGAGGTTCAAAATGTTCTTAAGCATATGAAAGCTGGCAAGGCCCCCGGTGCAGATAACATCACAACAGAAATGATTAAAGCTTTAGAAGAATTTGGACTAGAGCAAGTCACTAGAATGCTGAACACATTATATGATACTGGAGATATACCTTCTGAATTATGTAATTCTGTATTTATTGCAATCCCAAAGAAATCAGGAACCTTAGAATGTGATCAACATAGAACAATTAGTATAATGAGTCACATCACAAAGATTTTGTTACGAATTATCATGCAAAGAGTGAGGAAGAAAATACAACCTGAAATAGGGGAAGAACAATGTGGTTTTGTAGAAGGAAAGGGTACAGTAAATGCTGTGTATATGCTGCGAACAGTTATTGAACGTGCTTTAGAAGTAAACAAGGATATACATCTTTGCTTTATTGACTACACAAAGGCTTTTGATAGAGTAAGACATGTCAACATTGTGGATATGCTGGCAGATCTACAAATTGATGGGAAAGACATTAGACTTATAAAAAACATATATTGGAAACAACAAGCTGCCATAAGAATTGATAATGAAGTAGGAAAATACCAACCTATTAAGAGAGGTGTTAGGCAGGGATGTGTAATGTCTCCAGATCTTTTTTCCTTATACAGTGAAAATATTTTCAGAAATGTAGAAGACCTAAATGGAATCAGCATTGGAGGACGAAACATAAATAACATTAGATATGCAGATGATACAGTATTGATTGCAGACAATGCACAGGATCTGCAACAATTAGTAGACGCTGTGGTTGTACACAGTGAGCAGCTGGGGTTGGAATTAAATTGTAGGAAGACACAGGTTATGGTCGTCACTAGGAAGAACGAAGTAATACAATGTAATATACAAGTAAATGGGAATATTCTTCAGCAAGTGAATCGGTTCAATTATCTCGGAACAGTCATAACATCTGATGGCAGATGCCTTGAAGAGATTAGAACAAGAATCGCCATTGCGAAGGTAGCCTTTAGCAAGATGAAAAACATTCTGACCAATAAAATGATGTCAATTGAAACGAGAAAAAGAGTGTTGAGGGGATACATAGAGCCTGTTCTTTTGTATGGATGTGAAACTTGGACAATGTGCAGTCAAGCTGAAAAACATCTGATGGCTGCAGAAATGTGGTTTCTGAGGAAAATGCAAAGAATACCATGGACAGATAGAAAAACCAATGACCAAGTACTACAAGAGACAAATGAAAATCGTAGATTGATTAGAGAAATTAGACGTAGACAGTCAAAATTTTTTGGACATGTTATGAGAAGAAATGGACTGGAGAACTTGGTGACAGCTGGCAAGATCGAGGGGAACAGACCAAGAGGAAGACCGAGAGGAAAATACCTGGATGGCTTGGCCACATGGCATGGACGAGACAGGAACACTGAGCTGATCCACGACTCTGGTGATCGAGTGAAATGGCGAATCATGACCGCCCACGCTTTCCGGCATGGCACATGATTGATTGACTATAACAAGTCTAGACGTCTACATAAAACATGATTTGTGAGTCTACTTACGTTTTTAAACGAATTTCAGAAGGGCGAGAAGTACAGAACCGTAAAGAATGAGGATAAAAACAATATCAAGTAATCGGTTCTTGTATTAACGCGATCTTGAAATAATATTATTCTCTCTCCTCCCCCCCCCCTGGAAACCCCAAAATCCAGAGAGGGGGGGGGGGAGGGATTCCACCACTGACATAGACGGTGTCTCGTTTTACTGATAATTTTATGCTCAAACACTCGGTACTTATGTATAAAGGGGCCATGAAGGGAAGCAAAGAATAGTAACTGCCACCTAACATGCAAGTCGTAAGACGCGATGTCTCAATCCCCTGCGACAGGCAGATATTGGCTGTTGTCTAAGGTCCCTGTATTATTCTGATATCACTGAGTAGTGCAGGATGGATCAGCCACAGGTATCCCAACACGGTCCACCACTTTCATCAACAGCTATGAGTCATTTGAAAACACCTGTTTGCGCACACACAACTTTATTGATTATGGCGAGACATGATGAAGACGTATCCTCTCAGGAACGGTCATAAAAACGCAGAAACAATAATTCCATGTGAAACAAATATTACCTTTTACAGGCCTTCGAAAATCACTTATTACGCTGGACTCTTCTCCGTCTGTCAAAGACTCGACCGCATCCCCTCCGCCAGGGAGAGCGGTCAACCCTGAAGAGACCAGGAGGAGATACGGTGCCCGAGGCAAGGGCAGGGGAGATGAGGTAATAGGAGAGGGTTAGCCACTCCCTCATGAGACACGCAGGCGGTGTTCAGAGAGTTAGCACTCTAATCACGATAGTACCACACCTCGTGAAGCCATAGCACAGTTGAGTAGACACTCAACAGGCCACGTTTGCCAGCAGAGTGCGATGTGAGGTAACACGCACGAAGGTGAAGGTCACCCCGCGTGGTGAGTAACCACGGGAGAGAGGTTAGGCAGACGGGAGACTGGACTTGAGGCGTTCACATCGTTTAGAATAGCGTTAGGAGTTTTGTGTTCACTAATAGATAGAACTAGCATAGGGTTAGCAGTTTGTGTTAGATAATCCTGTGGCTGTATATTGTGTATTGCATTAGCGACTGTTTACCGCTTGTAAGCGAGCCAACGGCAATAAAATGGACCATGCATTTTGCCTCCCACACGACTTGCAAGTTGTCTTGTATGGGTGTGTGAGAAGTACCCGATGAGGCCTGTCAGTTGAGTTGTTGACAGGCCAGGGTAATTGTGGTGTCAGAAAGTGGTGCTTGGACGAAAGCGCCAAGCTAATACCCACAGTAAAAGGGTAATTGTGGTGTCAAGAAGTGAAGCTTGAACGAAAAGTTCAAGCTAATCCACTCATCCACGGGCTCCAGACTAGGGTTTAATTTTTGTAGTAACGATAATTTGTGCAGACAGGAGAATTTGCGAGCTAGAAATATGCCTATCGTGACAAAATAGTGTTTAATTGTGTTTATGATATATTTATTGAATGAAATCATGTATTCTTCGAAGCTGTAAGTATTAATATTCTTATTTTCTTATATTTATTCATATATTTACCAATTTATTCTTGAATAAGCACCAAACATGATTCACGGCGCAGGAATACACAGGCAGCCGACAATATTGAATTTTGAGATCTAAAAATAGCGCTGCGCGATGACGTAGAGTGATTGACAGACAGTTGTTCTGCGTCATTAGCATAAAGCAGTCGAGTGTTTACAAGATCGCTTAGCGGCGGCCCGCCTGAATCTGTGCTGTATATTGTTTATTATTTACTTATTTAAGTTACTAAATGAATATATTTATTTGTTGACACATTATTATGTTATTTTGATTTCTTTACAAGCATTTATTCATTTTTGGGTCTATTTTCTCTTTGCTTATCGTCACGATGGAACTATTTTCGGGCTAAGCATCTGATACTTAGCTGCACAACGTTTACAGAAATTAACTAGGTTAGTAACGAAAGGCAATTATTGTTTAAAACAAAGACAGGACATTGACATTAAAATTAATTAATACATATTCTAGGTGTTCGTAAGTCTGTCATTGTCTAAGTCATTGTCCTTAGTTGTCGAGTAAATCATATCGTTTAGTAGGCGTGTTTACTGCTGCCCTATATATCAGAGGGCAAACAACAGCTGTGCACATACACCTGTGGGCCAAATACCGTGTGCTACGTACGAAACGTGTCGCCACCCCAGTGTACCAAACAAGGTGACCTGTGTCAAAGGAGCTTCGTTCCCACATTAAGCTGAGTACACTTATATATTTTGTCATGCAATTTGATTAATAGTGCATTTCTTTTTCAGCTTGTAACGCGTTGACATATTTGTATACTCTGTTTTTCTGCAAGATAAATCTGGGCAGGGTATAAACAGAAAGCACAACTGATAGTGATCAGATAAGAACAAACATAACATATCAAAGATAAATAACTGATTAAAGTCATCATTGCCTATCACTGTTAGCCAAGTACTAAAGTAAGATGGCAACTTTATCAGATTTCATAAAAGCAGGCAAAGAACTAGAATTAACAGGAAAAGAACTACAACAATATGCTGATCAGAAATTTAAAGAAACAAAAGAGGAACAAACACGAAAAGAGAATGCGGAAAGGGACGAACGCGCACGAGAAAGAGAACATGATAAGGAGATGAAACAAAAACAATTAGATCAAGAGAAAGAATTAAAACAAAAGGAATTAGATCTAAAGCAAAAAGAGATAGATGAAATGGCACGAGTTAAAGAAAAACAAATTCAGGTAGAATCAGAGACACAATTAAAGATGAAAAGCATGGATATAGACTCACACGCAGAGATCTCTGCCACTAAACTAAGAAGTCAACAAGAGGAAAATAAGTTCAACAAATACAAAAATATTATCAAACCATATTGTAAAGAGGACTCCATATCTGCCTGGACAGAGAATGTAGAGTATCAATTTAAATATCACCAAGTTCCTTTAGATATGTGGGCTCCGATTTACATGAAGAATCTAAGTGGTGAGCCCCTTAAAGTAATAGAGTCTATTCCTATTGAACTTAGATCTAGCTATCAATACATCCATGATAGGATTATGCAGCACTTTTTACTTGATGCCCCTGGGTATCAGGTTCAGTTCTCAAATTTAAAACCTAAACCTAGTGAAACTTTTATAGATTATTTTTCAAATGTGCAGAGTGTACTAAACAGGTGGCTTAAAGCAGCTAACATAGGAAAAGACTTTGATAGATTAAAAAACCTAATAGCTATGGACAAGTGTATATCTACTATACCTTCTCCTTTTGCTAAGTTTTTGCAGCAGTCAGACATTGAAAACATCGAGCAGTTCGAAAAAAAAGGCTCAGCATATTTTTCTTCTAACAGAGAGATTTTTAAGACCTCAAGTGACTCTGAGATAGTTTCCTTTGTCAAAGACCAATCAAAAAACTTTCAAGGTAACAGAAAACCTTTTCAGAAGTATGATAAGAAAGACAGAGGGGTTGCCAAATGCATGTACTGTCAACTAATGCACGACACTTATGCTATGTGCGACAAATCGCCGAATTATCCGGCGCATCTTGAAAATGTGATCAAGAAGCAGCAAAGCAAACGGTCTGCATACAGGCGTGCAATTAAATGTTTTTTCTGTTCCTCTTATGGCCATTATTCTAATAAGTGCCCTGGCCGCCAACGTTTGAAAGCTAACAACGCTATGTTGATTGAGACCTCTTCAGATGGTGGTAGTGAGAATGAGTGTGAGATTGAAAGTGACTTACCAACTAACCAAGCAGAGGATGTGTGTGCTGCTAACGATATATTAAGCTTTGACAGCTGTGAACGATGTCACCAATTCCATGCAGACGGAAGACTAGAATGTGGACATACAGTACCATGCTCATCTGAGAGTGTGAATGCAGCATTAGCCTCCAGAGGCAAGTTAGTGTTCCACAATGCAATGGTCAATGATGTACCATGCCAATGTTTGCTGGATAGCGGCAGCACCCTTATTGGTCTTCGAAAAGAACTAGTGAGTCCGGGTGATTACACAGGTGACACTGTGAAATGCCGAACCTTTTCGGGTAACGTTGAAATTTACCCTTTGGCAAAAGCCCGTATTGATTCTCCTTTTCTTTCCGGTACCTTTACTTGTGCAATACTTAACAACCCTTGTACAGATTTAATTTTGGGGTGCTTACCTCAACTGAAACAATGTACTAGTGAAGAAATAGTTGCATAGGAGAAATTAAATGCAGCTAAGGCAACAACCAGAGTTGACACTTCAAAACATCATGACCCATTGCAAAATGAGACACTACTAATGCTTTTTCCAACCAGCACAGATGACAAAAACACACAAAAACTTATACACCAGCAGAAATCTGATTTTAATGTGTCTCCATACTTAAAATTGTCAAAAGGCAAAGCCAAAATGACCAAGAATGCATCTTGGTTCGTTAGACGTAATAATGGCATTTCAACTACATGTCATATTACTAGTAACCATGAACAGGTGTTACTTGAACAACATCAGTTAGGTGTGCTAAACAATGCACACAAAACACCATGTGCAGGTCATCGTGCATACAGCAATGCCAGGCCAAGTTTTTTCAATAACATAAAATTATTTTGTCATAATCTATTTGCTGGTAATGGCTGTCATCAATTGATACAAAAGTTGAAGGGTAAACATCCTACAGCTGAAATACAACCCTCTACACTTGCACCCAAGCCATTTGATAGAGGAAGGGTCAGTTCTACCACAAGCACACAAACAAATGTGCGAAAACAAGTAATCTGGAACTTGATCAAGACAGATTTAGGCTACTTCCATACAAACGAAATGGCAAGGACCATTCAAAGTGGCACATAACCATGGTACATGTTGACTATGAAATATCGATAAACAGACACTTAGAGATATTCCATGTCAACATGCGGAAACCTCACTTTTCAAGACAAGAGACAGAAGTAGTGACAGACGAACAGATTGCACCAACACCAAGTGATCAGACGACAGACATACACAACGCAACTACACTAGTTAGTGAGACTGGCAAATCCGACGAGGGGCATACATGTAGTGAACTTATAGAATACACATGAATAAATCAGAATACTGATGACTGGACAATACACCTACTGAAACTGAGACATGCCTTTGACAGAGTGCGACGCTTCGGTCTCACTGTCAAACCAGCAAAGTCAAATTATGCCTAAAATAAATTCATTTTTGGGTCATGTCATTTCTCAAGTCCAACTGTAGACTGACCTGAAAAGTAGTACCAAAATTATGAATCTGACCATGTCTAACAGAAAGAAACAGGTCAGAAACCTTTTGGGATTAGTAAATTACTCAGAAATTACAAATATATTTTCCAATGTCTTAAAATCTTCTGGAAATGAAATGTGAAAGATGCATTATTAATTCCTGCATTGTCAAAATTGAAGATCCTTTTTTGTAAATATTCCAATCCCTCCGCTTGCCTAATCCTAGGCTCATTTATTATCTTAGGTCATATGCCAGCAGAATCTCCATCACTGCAGTACTAGGCCAATTTTTTTTTTGAGGGCATCTTCCATCCGCTTTGCTACGTGAGCAGTAAGATCACACATGCTGAGTCCAAAGATTCCATATCACAGTTGCAACCCTAGGCTTCATCTATACGGTGAGAAGGCTCCATCGAGTTCTGACGGATGTTCACTGCATTGTCCAGACCGACAACTCCCTGATCACGGTCATACATAGAGGTGTGCATCAAAATGACCGGATATTCAGGTGGTCAGTAGTTTTACCATCTGGGGTAAAAATACCTGAAATCCAACAGTTAAATGTAGAGTGATGGTTGGTACATGAATATCTGATAATATAAGATCTAAAATAGCTTACATACATATCCACATTGTTGGTGTAGTCATGTACCAAAACAATGAACTATCATGTGTCCGTGGACATCAGATTAAGAACTGTGCTGCTATACTTAGATACCACCGTGTGAACTAGGACAGCTCATTTCCAACTAAGCTCCATTCCGGTGTATCATATATATGAACCACAGAAAACAGTGTCAGAACAGTGCTTAATTACAGACACGAAAAGACAGAGCTACAACACCAGCGAACTCTACACGTGCACTACCGAGAGAACATTAAGATGACTGTGTAATGTATTTCAGATACCCAGGCAAAGTGTGTGGTTATATTATGCCTATACAACCATTGCACATACATGAAGGCAACTACTAACCTGTGGAAACCAAATACTATGTATATAAACTTATTGTGATATGTAATATAATATTTTAAGATAGTGATAAATTAGATGTAGGTCAGGAACTATAACAGTTCTCATTTATTTTAATAATGTAGTTAGTACAGTAATTAACCCATTAAAATTAGATTAGAATATTAGTTTAGACATAAGAATAGTTTATTACAAGTTAAATTAAATTTATGATATGAATAGTACCATTTAGATTGTTATATTTCACTTAGTTTCATTGTAGTTAGTTTATTCCATCTTAATGAAACCATACCATCTTTCAAATATTACCATTTATTAGTATCATCATTTTACATCATAATAGATTAAAAAGAGTAGATAAGGTAACATAAAGCATTTACACCAGTTAGATTAAGAACATCACTCATATAATTCCTTTGTGCATTTAAAAACATTATTTAGCATAGTATTTAGAAAAGTACATAAATTGTGGTCACATAATCCATTTAATTAAGGTACATAACTCACATCACAACAATTGCATTTAAATAGTTAGATTACATCACTTAGATTAGAAAAAAATAAGAAGTAATATAATCATATCATATAATTAACATAACAAATTTAATAAATTTAGGTAACACATTAAATACTTAGTTATAGAATTAGAATGGTATGTTAGAATGTAAAGTTTTCGTTAGTGAAATTGTGTTAGTGTGAATGTGTTGTCTGTAATATAGTTTAGAACTTAGATTACAGTATTTTGGGTTTCATAACAAGTGAATGTAGTCACGAATTAGTGTTATACACCTGTTTGTGGCCACATTGAACCAAATTATGACACTCAAAAAACTAACATACATACACATAGAATTTATAAATAGAGGATAGAAATTAGATTAGTAGATTTATTACATCCAAACACACAAACAAACAGAAAAACAAACATATAAATTGCATACACTATTTGTAAATCAAAGACAGATAACTATGGGGCCAGGGGACATAATAGACAACGAAGAACTAAATTAACAGTGAAATAAAGTCTTACGCGCGGAAGCGAAGGAGGTAAAGCCTGTCGCACACACTCTTGTAGAATGGTTGTTAAATATTATATGGGGGACATGAAATAATTCATGTGTTGACCCTAAGAAAGTCAACTTTGTATGGGTAGTAAGTTAATTTACTATGTGAGGGCAGGTCTGATAAGACAACGGTCCGGTTCAGACATACCTCTGATAAATATAATATAGCATGTGAGAAGGGGCTCACGCCAACCAGTCAAGTTTGTGGCGATTGCCAGTAGCCAAGTAAGGCTTTGCTACATTGTGACAATAGTTATTAATAGTCTATTGGAATGCCCAAAGCCAGGTTATCTAGAGTCTTTGACAAAAATTAGAGACACTAATTTTTTGTTTAGGAACCTCTTGCGTCACAACCAATGAGTGAAAGTTGATGACGCAACACAAGAGGGGTGGGTGTGTGTCAAAGACTCGACCGCATCCCCTCCGCCAGGGAGAGCGGTCAACCCTGAAGAGACCAGGAGGAGATACGGTGCCCGAGGCAAGGGCAGGGGAGATGAGGTAATAGGAGAGGGTTAGCCACTCCCTCATGAGACACACAGGCGGTGTTCAGAGAGTTAGCACTCTAATCACGATAGTACCACACCTCGTGAAGCCATAGCACAGTTGAGTAGACACTCAACAGGCCACGTTTGCCAGCAGAGTGCGATGTGAGGTAACACGCACGAAGGTGAAGGTCACCCCGCGTGGTGGGTAACCACGGGAGAGAGGTTAGGCAGACGGGAGACTGGACTTGAGGCGTTCACATCGTTTAGAATAGCGTTAGGAGTTTTGTGTTCACTAATAGATAGAACTAGCATAGGGTTAGCAGTTTGTGTTAGATAATCCTGTGGCTGTATATTGTGTATTGCATTAGCGACTGTTTACCGCTTGTAAGCGAGCCAACGGCAATAAAATGGACCATGCATTTTGCCTCCCACACGACTTGCAAGTTGTCTTGTATGGGTGTGTGAGAAGTACCCGATGAGGCCTGTCAGTTGAGTTGTTGACACCGTCCTTGACCGTAACCAGCTCCTCTGAGTATCTTCTCTCAGGCCTCAGTTCCCCTAACTGGCCTGATCCTTATGCTCAACGATACTTCCAGGCTGAAGTTTCCCTACCTTCGCCCAAAACTTAACTGTCCCCCCCCCCCCCAATTTGCCCAGACTTCTGTCTTTATTCACTCTTCCCGGGACCACCCGAAAAAATATATTTCACCCCTTAACCCCATTACTAGTTCCCATAAAAATACCTTTCTGGGTTTTCCCTTGTCTATCCCCTCTCATGCACGTTCTTCTTTGTCCCCTGGTGACTCAGACTGACATCTACGTATTCTAACAGTCCCCTGTGTTGGGTCTCCCCCCATTGTCTTGGGACCTCCCAATCAACCTCTCTGGCCTCACATCCGTCTCTCGCTCATCTCACATCTGTGACATCGCATTCTTCTTTCCAGATTCTTAATCCTTACATCAGTTCTATCTTGGCGTTTAACACGTACGTTACACGCGACTAGGGAAGGCTGGCTTGAGATTGGCTACTTCATTGCGTAAAATAAAAATGTTAGCTGCGATATCCAATCAGTCACCAACTCCGTCTATATTGTTGTTTGAGTGATCACTAAGAGACGGGGCTGCTACATACTTTACCGACTCAAAGAACAAAACATAGAATTCACCACCATTATCATCATCATCATCATCATCGGAATCATAATCATGTTCACAACATTGCAGTTATAAACATATTTCAGGCGAACGAAAGAAGAAGAAATAATCATGTCCCTCATCCTCTCTTTCTATCATTTCTTCTTCATCTTTCTCCTCTGCTTTCTCGGTTTCCTGTCTTGCTCCTCATCCTCTTCCTTCTCCTCCTCTTTCTACTCCTTCTCCTCCTCCTTTGCTTCTTATTCTGTCTGCTACTGCTGCAGGCATATCCAGTTACAAAGTCGCTTAAAAGTCGACAGGGTCGACTTCATTGCACCGGGATTTATCCCATATGGCTCGGTCTCTTTCCGCAGCACGGAAAGCGTCGCACAAAGCACGAACTCCGTAGCTTTTAACGACGACCCACAGGAGTCTCTGAAACATTTAACTCGTAAACCCAAGGACGAACCCAAAACCTTCGGAGCACGAGTCAAACGGCTTGACCACTTCGCCACAGAGACTCCCATATAGGTTGCTTATACGGATTTACACGGAAATCCAGTTACACGATATCGAAAACAATATTGCACGTTCATCGTTTCTATACCCAACGTGCAGGGATGTCGATTATGATAACATAACATTACATAACATTAGATAACATAACACCCACGTCCTACAATCTTCGTTGATATTAACATGTGGCAGCATTGTTAGTTTAACATTGGGGTGAATGTTTTTTATAGTTTAACAGGCCAGACTTACTATAACATACTAACTCAGCAGTAACATAGCTTTCTGGTCTGTACATTTGGGTGGTAT
>OY992892.1:33165379-33367879 GCA_963921405.1 Cepaea hortensis | reverse complement strand
CACTTCTGATTTTCTCTAGATTCTTTTCCTCTGGGAAAATGTGTCCTGGAGTTATGGTGTGACCAAGAAATTCCAGAGTCTGTTAACCAATCATGCACTTGGTTGGGCGAGCAGTAAGCCCTGCTTCCTTGAGCCTATTGAAAACTCTTTCCAAGGATTGTAAATGGTCATCCAAGCTCTCACTGGAAATCAGAATATCATCCATGAATGAGATGATGGACGGATCCTGTAAAGGATCAAATAAAGTCCTCATCGTGCGAGTAAACACACTAGGTGCATTGCTGAGTCCAAAGGGCATGACCTTAAATTCGTAATGTCCACTGGGGGTACTGAAAGCCAGCAGTGGTCGAATCTCTGGTTTGACCGGAATCTAATAATACCCGCGACTCAGATCCACCTTTGAGAAATACCTTGCCTTATGGAGCCTCGCGAATAACTGAGTTGGATTCGGCAAAGGTTCCACCTGAAATTGTGTATGACTGTTCAGAAGTCGGTAGTCTATACACAACCGGTGTTCTCCACTTGGTTTTCGTAACAAAACCACCCCCGCATTATATGGGGATGTGGATGGCGCAATCACGTCATCCTCCAGCAGTTTCTGTATTTCCTCCTCCAGGGCCTTTTCTTTAGAGAATAGCACCGGGTAGACCTTTTGGCGAACAAGCTCTTGGGTGGTCAAAGTCATCTCGAACTCCACCAACCTCGTTCGTCCTGGTTTATCAGTCAGTATCTCCTTATGAGACTCGAGAACCTGGGTTATCTTTTCCCTCTCCTGGGAAGTCAGATCAGGGTTCACCTGTACATCCTTGTAGGTGTCCTGGTGTACCAGGGGATATTCCATGCCCTCGTTGGTTCCCACTTCTGTCTCCACTGCAACTGCCATTGCCATGAGGTGAGCTGCTTTACCTCCGGGTCTCTCCTCGTATTTCCGCAAGAGATTGATATGGAAAATCTTCGACTTTCCCCGGATTCGGATCTGATAGTTGGTCCTGGATATCACCCTTTCCACTGGAAATGGTCCTTGCCAACCTATCTCGAGTTTGTTGTTTCCCGTTGGGAGTAGCAACAAGACCTTGTCTCCCACCTCTAGAGATCTGTCTTTAGACCTACGGTTGTATTAAGCCGCATGTCTTTTTCTGGCCTGTGTCAAGTTTTGATTCGTTAGAGTCCATCCCTCGTGAAGTTTTTCTTTCAGTTCCTCCACATATTTGTAAGAAGAGATCACTTCTTCTGACGTCCCCTCTTCAGTCCAACTCCTCAAAATGGCTTCCAACGGTCCTTTGATTGGATGACCAAACAGCAACGTAGCGGGTGGTAGTCCTGTTGAGCCATGAGGTACTTCCCGATAAGCAAAAAGTGCTGCTGGGATATATTCATCCCACCTATCAGGTTTTTCCTGTGCCAGTTTCCGGAGCATTGTCATCAACGTGCCGTTGAAACGCTCTACTTGTCCATTGGCTTGAGGGTGGTAAGGGCTGGTATGGATATGGTTAGAGTGGAACACCCTAAATACCTCCTCCATTAGTTTTCCACAAAACTGGGACCCATTGTCCGTGAGTATTTGATCAGTAAAGCCTAATCTTGTAAAGGCCTCCATCAGTGCGTCCGCCACTCTTTTCTAGTCAATTGTGGTCAACGGTATGGCTTCACTCCACATTGTACAGCAATCCCCCATTGTGAGTATGTACATGTTCCTCTTCCTAGTCCCAGGAAGTGGACCCACAATATCGATGGCTACCCTCTCGAAAGGAGAGTTCATGATGGGCATTTCACCCAAGACCACCGGCGCTGTCCAGTGTTTCGGTGCCACCCTCTGGCACTCAGGGCGTGACTTTACATACCGACGCACATCACCTGTCATTCCCGGCCAATAGTAATGGCAGGAAATCCTTTGCATCGTGGCGGCAATACCCATATGCCCACTGAATGAGATGGTATGCCCCATATGAAGAATCTGGGAGCGGTGGGCCTTCTGGACCACCAACTGACCGTGTAGGTTGTCTCCCCTTCTGGCTCTCCTGTAGAGTATCCTGTTCTTCATATAGTACTGCCCCCGTTTGGGTGGATCAGCACTTTTCTGCAGCTATTTGTAGCAAGGACGTAGAGTATCATCCTCACTCTGGGAAGTTCGCAACTCCCCTGGCAGTGGGTTAGTCACATTTGCTTCTGCCTCATCCGTTATCGTCTGAGAGCGAGTCTGTATTGCTCCCATATGGATTGGCTCCCTGGGCATTCCCAGAAAGACATACCGGCAACCGAGGATTACGGGGAAAATGGGATCGCTCAACACCGCGGCCTTGATGGTGCCGGTGACATATCTTGACCGAATCTCCACTCTAGCAATGGACAATTTCATGGCTACAGCACTGTTCTGTGCAGGCTGTATCTTCATGGTCTCACCTGTGAATTGTTCTGGATGTACCAGATCCGCAGAAATCACGGCCTCCCCGTCCAGTACTGTGTCGTACAAACACTCCACTTGACGACCGTTAACTTCTACTAATTCCACTACCGGTGGTTTATCCTGGTCTGGAGTCTCTTCCTCGGCCTCGACCTGTTCGGTGGGCTCCACCTTAGGTTTCCCGGGGCACACGACTAATTCAGAGTCTCCTGACTGTCCCCTGCAGTCAATAGCATTGTGCGTATTCGACCTGCAGTGTTTGCACCATTTCCCAGTCCTAGATTTTCTAGTGCCGGACTTTAGTGAGCTCTCCTGGTGGCGAGCTTCCTTGTCGACCTTGGCATTGTCAGTGACCACCTGCGTTGAAGTCACTTGACCTGCCGCGAAGTGAGGGTTCTTAGCCTTCGATTTGCAGTCCCTCGTATTGTGAGAGGGTGACTTACAAATCGAGCACCACTTCTCCGACCACGGTCGTTTTTGCGTGGAGCTCGAAGTGCTCTTGCTTCCCTCTTTCCTCTTCTCCAAACTCTCTGAAGTTTTAACATATGGTTCCACCTTCTTAGTTCCCGTGCTTTTGGCTTTCTTCAGGTTATGTTTTTCCTGACTTTTGGTGTTGGTAGACAGGTTTTCTGCTGCCTCCCCATGGACCTCGACGAACCGTTCTGCCAATTTCGTCACCATTTCGATACGTTCCGTCCCTTGTTCTCCCAAGAATGTCCTGAGAGGTTTCGACATTTGCTTTCGCATCTGGTCGACTACCATGAGCTCTTCCAGACATTCATAGTCATGCGCAAACCCAGCCAAATCCATCCACTTATGGAAATAGGCTTCCAGACAACTTCCCAGGTTCTCGTTTCGCTCCTCGAAATTTTTTCCGGTAAGTATGTGACGTAACCTCGAATCGTTTCAGCAGAGCCGTTTTCAACTCGTCATAATTGTTCTCGTGTCCTGGCGGCAGGCAAGAATAAACCTCGTAACCGGTCCCACGTAATCCCTGGGATATCTTAAGATTCAATTTATCACGTTCCAGACCCATCGCTATCGACATAGCCTCAAAGCGTTGAAGGTACTGGTCAATCTTCTCATTGTCCTCTTCGTAGATCGCTAGAGGGAACTTCATAGCATGGTAGGTATGTCCACCTACTGGTGTTGAGCCAGGGAGAGAGGAACCTCCCACTGCTTCCTCAGTTTCCCCACTAGATTGCCTCTTAAGCTCGAGTTCCCGCATCCGGTACTCGTGCTCCCTTTTCTGAGCTTCTTGTTGAGCTTCCAATCTCTTAGCATCCTGTTCGGCTTCAAGTTTCTTAGCTGCTTGCTCAGCTTCAAATTTCTTAGCTGCTTGATCAGCTTCAAGTTTCTTAGCTGCCTGCTCAGCTTCAAGTTGCCTAGCAGCTTGCTCAACTTATAGTTTCTTAACTGCCTGCCTAGCTTCCAATTTCTTGGCAGCCTGCTTCAACTCCATCTTTCTCAATTCCATCTCGGCCTGCCTATTCTCCCTTTCTTCTTGGCGACAATCCTTCTCCACCTCCTGTATGTAATCTGTTAGTGCAGACCCCGACAATCCCATTGCTTCCCCCGTTGCCTTTAGTTCTGCCAGATATAGCTTAGGAGTGGCCATTTTTCCGAGAGGTAAGATTGCAGATAGAGTGTAGATTAACTCCAAGATAAATATATAGATAATGAACAATTACAGTTAATCTATATATTTAAGACCACAACACAACACAATCACTCTGTGACAAGAGCAGAATCTGGACCACAGACTTATGCAGACGTGTGAAGTGTGAACAGGTAAGATATGTGTCTTAACCCCTATCCATATTCACTCTAGCTGGATTCTCTCTCTAACAATATCTCCGTCCTCTAACTAAAGATCCCGTGTCAAAAGACCCCGTTGTCAGGAGATCCCGCTGTCAAAAGATCCCGTCTACGAGAGATCCCGCTGTCAAAAGATCACGTTTACGAGAGATCCCGCTGTCCAAAGATCACGTTTACGAGCCCCCAATAATTGCCGTAAGTAATCCTTTATTACTTTAGTGTCGTCCCTGGAGTGAGGGGAATCAACACCCACAATTTTTTAACCCAATATTATTGTCCTAAAGAAACCACCAGAATCCGTCCACAAAACGCCCTCAGTCTGTAGACACCTCTTTCTTACTCTCACTCACCCCTGGATCATGCCACCTCTCATTCTTCCCCAACACAACATACTCAAAATCTCTAGCTTTAACAAATAATACAACAATTAATTTATTAAAACAAAGAGTATGTGTGTGAGAAGTGTGTGTGTAATGTGTAGAATGTGTGTCGAATATTCTAATGTGTATGTAGAATCAGACCAGTGAATCAGGAGCAAAGTCTGTTATATCACTGTGCTGAGTACACAACAGCACCATGTATTCCGGACAGTGAACCTCACCCAGAAGATGTTTCTCTGTCCACGTGACGACTTTCTCCGATAACGCTCGAACAAACAGGATGCTGGCCATCAGTTAGACACTGTTCGATCTTGGTCTTCACTCTAACAAACACGGTGAAGTTACTCTGTTTAATAATGTTTGTTGAACAGAGAATCTTTCAATTAACTGAAATGTCACTTGGGAAAATCTACTGTTCACAAGTCTCTGATTATAAGATTTTCCCCCTCTTTAACAAACAACCTATTATTGTTTCTAGACATATATATATATATATATATATATATATATATATATATATATATATATATATATATATATATATATAAATGTGTGTGTGTGTGTGTGTGTGTGTGTGTGTGTGTGTGTCCTTGGTATATGAGTTATGAATCTTCGGTGATGAAGCTTATCACTTAGTAAACACAACACTTTTGTGCATCAAGTCCGGCTCAGCAGAAGCCAGGTTTCTGCAGACCAACTAGGTTCTGAGTCCCGTGTAAAAGCCTCTCAGTTACCTCTGTCTTCATTCCGTGAGCCATCATTGTATAAAACTTTAAAACTGCTTCTTCGTAATAAATCATCGCACACTCAAGTGGAACCTGTTGAGTAGAGAACATCATGGTGAGAGCAACTCAATCCTGACCGTAATTAGGTGAGTGTAGGCCAATAGCAGCACTCAGATCTATAACAGAGATCCGATCTCTGTCATACGGCCAAATAGCTCATCACATTGGTCTGATACATGGCAACACCAGAAAAGAATAAAGGAACGGGTAGAAACCCTGCAGATGCCCTACTGGAAGATCCTACCTTTTCACATTCCCCTCCTCCCTCCCAACCATCCTCAATCTCTCTAATTATTATCCCACTACATTGTCCTCAACTCCCTGAGTAAATTATATATCACACAAGCTAGTTAAAGCCATACAATAGGACACTAGTGCCGACGCTCCTATAATACTTTCTAGCACCGCACTTATAGAACATTCTATCACCACACCTATAATACATTATATCACCGCACAGTACTGTACTCTATTCCTAATCATACTCTAAGTTAGATATGATTAATAGAATACCATATGCCTATTCCGGTTGATGAGACTATGCAATCACAGACTGGATCTATGTCCGCCGATACATTATCAACACTTTGACACTATAGTCTCTTTCAATTAACAAAACTCGGAATACTGCGCAGATCTTTAACACTTCAGAATTTTTGGTCGACTCCTCAACTTGTTTACCTCAACTAGTTTTATATCGGGGCTTGAGTGACGTCACCAAATTGTCTAGACGCAGAGGCGTCGAGAAGTTGTTTTTCTCTTTATTTTTCCCAACTCAATGTGAACATCTGGCTGGTGTCCCCTTTCATCTGGGAAATTGTCTCCTGTCTGTGATCTAGAGAACCTTCTCCACATCACAAGACACCATCCGACGTCTGGCCAGACATTCCGTCGATCACTTCAAAGGCTGACTCCCGCCTTGTAGACGGATGGCGCCATTGTACGTTTCTCGAACAACCCACATCATACAGAAATGCCGACCGTGTGCAGACAGTTTTCGCGACGTATTTTGTTCCTCAGTCTTTACAACATCAAAGGGTTGCCGGTGTCTGTGCAGACGAATGTCTCTTTTTTTCATCGATCGAACTATCAAGTTTATTTTTCGTGACACATCGATATCAACGTATAGCAGTTTGGTTCCAAATTGCCCGAGTCGGATTTCGAACCCATGACTCAGTGTGCCGGGGAATTACGAAAATGCGCGTCTCACGATCCCATAAGCGATAGACGTCGGTTGTATGGGCATCAGGAAAATAAACACGAGAACGAGTGTAAATAAGTGCACCATCTTCATTTCATGAGCATGTTACGTTAGGTTAGTCCGGTTAAAGACCAGAACGAAGTTTCTGATCATGTCGCTCACTCCTTCATTCCATAATTGTTATGTCTTTCAAAAAAATATTCTTTTGAATACGTCGCTCACTCCTCCATTCCAGAATTGTAATGTCTTCAAAACAAATATTCTTTTCAATACGTCGCTCACTCCTCCATTCCAGAATTGTAATGTCTTCATACAAATATTCTTTTGGATATGTCGCTCACTCCTTCATTCCAGAATTGTAATGTCTTCATACAAATATTCTTTTGGATATGTCGCTCACTCCTTCATTCCAGAACTGTAATGTCTTCATACAAATATTCTTTTGGATATGTCGCTCACTCCTTCATTCCAGAATTGTAATGTCTTCATACAAATATACTTTTGGATATGTCGCTCACTCCTCCATTCCAGAATTGTAATGTCTTCATACAAATATTCTTTTGGATATGCCGCTCACTCCTCCATTCCAGAATTGTAGTGTCTTCATACAAATATTCTTCTGGATATGTCGCTCACTCCTCCATTCCAGAATTGTAATGTCTTCATACAAATATTCTTTTGGATATGTCGCTCACTACTCCATTCCAGAATTGTAGTGTCTTCATACAAATATTCATTTAGATATTTTGCTCACTCCTCCATTCCAGAATTGTAATGTCTTCATACAAATATTCTTTTAGATATTTTGCTCACTCCTCCATTCCAGAATTGTAATGTCTTCATACACATATTCTTTTAGATATGTCGCTCACTCCTCCATTTCAGAATTGTAATGTCTTCATAAAAATATTCTTTTGGATATGTCGCTTACTCCCCCATTCCAGAACTGTAATGTCTTCATACAAATATTCTTTTGAATATGTCGCTCACTCCTCCATTCCAGAATTGTAATGTCTTCATACAAATATTCTGTTAGATATGTCGCTCACTCCTCCATTCCAGAATTGTAATGTCTTCATACAAATATTCTTTTGAATATGTCGCTCACTCCTCCATTCCAGAATTGTAATGTCTTAATAAAAATATTCCATTGGATATGTCGCTCACTCCTCCATTCCAGAATTGTAATGTCTTCATACAAATATTCTTTTAGATATGTCGCTCACTCCTCCATTCCAGAATTGTAATGTCTTCATAAAAATATTCCTTTGGATGTGTCGCTCACTCCTCCATTCCAGAATGGTAATGTCTTCATACAAATATTCTTTTAGATATGTCGCTCACTCCTCCATTCCAGAATTGTAATGTCTTCATAAACATATTCTTCTGAACATGTCGCTCACTCCTTCATTCCAGAATTGTAATGTCTTCATAAAAATATTATTTTGGATATAACGCTCACTCCTCCATTCCAGAATTGTAATATCTTCATAAAAATATTCTTTTGGATATGTCGCTCACGCCTCCATTCCAGAATGGTAATGTCTTTATAAAAATATTCTTTTGGATATATCGCTCACTGCTCCATTCCAGAATTGTGACTTCTTTATAAACATGTTCTTCTGAACATGTCGCTCATTCCTCCATACCAGAATTATGAATTCTTCATAAATGTCTTCTTAGAACAATTTTTAATAATTGTCCTAGCCTTCCTCGTCCACGTTGGTATTTTTTGCGAACACTGTTTGGACAGCGCTTTCAAACTGCCGAGACAAGCACGTGTTCTGTTCTACTTTTGATTAGCTGGCACGCCGAGATTAACTGGCAGGACAGAACAGACAGAAGAAAAAGGGCAGACTCATTGCTAGACAAGAAAGAATCCATTGATATACGTTGACAAAACAACGGTAAAACGTTGACTTTTCTTAACACTGCCAGTCTCTGGTGTCTGGTGGAAAGAAACGATGAAAATTGGCACCCGCCTGTGATCGTAATGGCGACAGCAGGCTAGCCTGGCAGGAAATGATGTAACTTTTTTCATTAATTACCTTGACATCCAAGTCAACTTGTCCACTTTATAACAAGCATTTGACGTGAGGTCCGCGCGACAGTCACCGAACTGTGCTCTACCCATCATTTATTATTGTATTGGCAGTAAATGACAGGCAGTTTTGTTGAGATCGTTAAAATAGTTGTTTCCGCGCACATCCAGACTTGTTCAGATCGTTAAAATAGTTATCTCGACTTACACCCAGACTTGTTCAGAACGTTAAAATAGTTATCTCGTGAGATTTTATTTCTGCGAGGAAAAAAGGAATCACGTCTTGACCCCCGTCCCTTGGCCGCTAATTCGATAACCAATCAATAACTGGGTCAGACAGCCGAGGGTCCTGGACTAAGATGAAAAGCTTAAGATGGTCTCTAGGGTGGGATTCTCTCGTGTTGTGTCTTCACACTTGAGATGGCTATTCCATGGGATGGTTGAATGTATTTACTATGGGAATGTCTATAGCCCAGTCTGTTATAGATGGGAGATATGGAGATGGTATAGCTGTACATAGTGGAGGGTCTTACAGTGTAATGGAGGTGAAGAAAATATTAATAGTGTGTCATCAGGCGTAGGAATACAATAAAACAGCGATCAGTCAGAATATAACAGATCTGGTTAACGAGTAAATTAAATAGCAATGACCAGAGATCCTTAGGGGTCATTGAAGTAACATGAGAAATATATTTACAGATATTGATTGGTTATCATACAAGACATGAGCAACAATAAAAGACTATCGGAAATATCCAATGTGATGTCGGACTATTTCGTCCCAGTGTTGGTACGCAGGTTTTTAACGATGGTACACGACAGGTGAAGGGTCACTCCTGTGCAATGTGGGATGTTGAGTATATGGCAAGTAAACTACAGGTCCCTTCTTCGTGCATTGAGGGGTTTTGGGTTGATGGTGTTATAACTATGGTTTAGACCAGGGGTGGGCAAACGTTTTGTGCGTAGGGCCGCATTGACAAATGTAAAGCTACTGTAGGCCGCATATATATATATATATATATATATATATATAGTATAGTGCTTCCATATTGACGTGGATAGGCCTTAGGTTCATACCAGAATGCGATCGGCGTTGCCAGTAGTGGGTTGTGCTCAATATTTAAATTTCAAATCCCGAAACAACCACATAATCAATATATATATAATGTCCATTTTGTTTACAGCAACGTATCACAATAATAATTATTAATTATTTATAGGTTATTAAGCAGTATAAATAACTAATTATTGAAATTTTAATTTACTTATACGAAAATGAAACAAAACCTAATTCCGGCTGTGTGTGAAAATAAAATATTCGGGGAACAAGTAGTAAACTCAGAATAAATTTTAGAAATATATCAAGACTACTACAATAAATAAATTAATTTGGACATTGTAAATGTGGAAATAATATATAACAGCAAAAAACTTTTAAATTTACTATTTTCTTGCAAAATAAATCATTTTATTCAACGGAGAAATATCTGTTTTTCCTAAAATAATCCTTATTAAATTTTTACATGTCGATAAATATTTCTCTATATGAAAATCGATAAATTCGCATTTTAGCATTACATGGTTCCAATCGTTGCTGTATGTAGACGGGGGCGGGGTTGATGTGAGCGCCCAACATTGCATAAATACCCCAGTGGCTCGTGCATTCATCACCTATGCAGCAAAAGTCCAACTCCTGGCCTTCTCGTGGCGGAACTGATTTAACTAACAGGAGAAGGGGCGGCGGTGAGTTACTGGAGCCGAGAAATAACCAGAACGCTCTAGATGTGAATGCACGTACATGCATGTGCAGACATGTGTGCGCGTACCTACACACGTAAACTCAAGTAAGACCACAGTCTGCTCTAGCAAAGGTAAGGTGCTGAAGACGGAGGCAACCAGCCAAGAGGCGCACCACAGAAATCAGGATACCACGCAATCACGCACAATGGAATATGTCTACTACTGCTAAATGTTATGGTGCTCGCCCTGCTTAGGACCCCCAGGCAAGTGCAGTGCCGGGCCCTATGCCTCAAAAGGGTCCAACCACAGCTACTGGAGGTCCTTCTCAGATGTCCCGAGCAGACAGGGGACCTGAGAATAGAGTGTCTGGCCATACCAAACAAAGACTAAAACTAATGCGCTAGAACGCGGAGGGAGTCACCAACAAATAAATAGAAATAGAAAACGTCTTGGACCAAGAAAGGTAAGCGTATGTTGCTTGCAAAAAACTCACCTCAACGAAAACGAAATGATGTCTGGGAAATTACCAGTACTAAGGACACTACTTTCTGAACTTAGCAGTCAGCATAAGGTCACCATAAAGTGGATACCATCCCACTGTGGAGTACCCAGAAAAGACAGAACTGATAGATTGGCTAACTAAGAAGCAAAAGAAGAACAGCCTGATGTGCCCGTTACATACCACCAAAAGAAAAGAATGATCAAATCAGTCAGAAGCCACCAAAACCTGCTCAAGACGACTACCACGTTATGGACAGACAAGAACAAGTAATTATTCTGCGCCTGAGAACAGGACACAATAGGTTACGCAACCACATGTATACAAGATTCAAGTTTGGTGAATCAGCCATGTGCACATGTGGATTGGCGTCGCAGACTGCAGAGCACATACTCAAAGACTGCCCAAATTACATGTCTAGGCAATCCTTATGGCATAGAGAGACGACAGTGGAAGATAAACTCTATGGACTGCTGAATTAAATAAAAAGGACAGTTAAATTCATACAAAAGGTAACATTGCAGTTACAGACATATTTAATGCCGAACGAAAGAAGAAGAAGAAGCATTACATTACGAAGGTGAAAGACTGTTTACAATAATAGATAATTAGAAAGAAATTTTATCAAAAATGTTAAAACATTCATAACAGTATATGAAATTCTGTAAATTTCAACAAAATAACTTAAAAACGAAGTAAACATTTTTATTTTTTTCCCTCGAGGGCCGCATAAAATCAGTTGCCGGGCCACATGCGGCCCCGGACGGTAGTTTGCCCACCCCTGGTTTAGACCAATCAGATAGCGACGCACAATGTTGTCAATATCAATGTGAGGTTTATTTCTAGGGGTTACATCTGTTAGAATGTAACACCCACTTAAGAGGAATTTAATTGTCTGAGGAATATTATCAGGGTAAGCCCAAAGGGGATGGGTTCCTATCCTCTATCAAGATCACCTTCTGGAAGCTAAATTTTATTGGCTCGTTCCCCCACGTGAAGATACTAAGGATGTGTTGTATCTACACGAATTAATGAAGAAAAAAATATATAGATATAAGTTTAAGCTTCTTGGAAAGGTGTGGAGACCACGGACTTTTGCCACTATCCCAAAATTGGATGCCCTTTTCTATCACTAGGGAAAAGGTGCTAGTGTGCAGGTGTCCGCCCTCATACGGTCTAAATTAATATGGTCACATATGATTTATAATACACAAGTATGTGATAGACCAGACCAACAATATCATGACAAAACATTCACAGTATAAACAGGATATACAGTGACATCACATAATATTCGTGTTTACAAACAATATGTAAGAATCAATCAACAAATGGTCAGGTAACATAAAGTGTAATAAATCAAAAAAATATGACAACAAAATATATTCTTCACATTGATTACATCTCTGGAGAAAACATTCTCAGGTTCACATGGAATATCAGCTGAGGTAGATGCATAATTGTGGAAAACACAAATAGTGAAATCATCCAACATACATTAAATTATCATAATGCATAACAAAGTACTACCAAAAGTAATAAAAAGGATATTTTTATATCTGATGCAGTTGATATCTGCCGGTAGGTACTTCGGTGGGTTTAAGATTCACATGGATGCAAGTCTCTTCCTGGGAACCAAGTTTCTCTCAAGGGGTCATCATCAAAGTGAGTGAGGAATGGTAAGGTCTTCAATTTGGATCTAACTCATGGATTCTCAGTTGGGTTCATGGGTTACATGGGTGAGATCTTTGTAGGATGGGGGTGGTGGATGATGCAAGGAAATGGGCTGTACTAATATTTGGGCTGGCAAAAGATGGACATGACATACAAGTTTACCGCCCTCAGCAACCAAGACCGCATCTTCACAACAGTAGGCTTTCAGTTAAGCGCCCCATCTGATGGTCCAAACAAAATACAACTTCATAAGCATTTGCCTACAATTTACATATCACTAAATCATAAAACATGTCAAGAAACAATTAAAAAAAAATAAAGACAAAAAAAAAAGAATACGACAATAAGAGAGGGAAGCATGTGTCTTCTCAATAGTGAGAGCTCCCTCTTATCTGTATAGATGGCATTCAATCCATCATATCATGCTGTATGGTCCTGATGGGATCAACTATTGGTGCAACCAGGACAATGAAATAAAATAGTTACACTTTAAGACCAGGGAGTCTGATTGTGATCAGGTTATATTAAATTAAGTTGATTCAAAGTCATCAGGATGTAACAGACATGTTTGTAAAGAAGTTAGGTTGTGGTAGAGGCATGATGTGATTAAGATAAAGGTATATTGTGATGAAAGTGGGTTGAACTAGATGCATACTATGGTAGATGCATGGGAAAGGTGCATGTAGTGACACTTCCTAGTAAGCCAGAGATAGGTTGAGACTGTTGCTTGATAAGACAGGGTGTGTTGAGATGGATGTAAGTTGAGTTAATGGTCAACCTTATAAAATCATCATCATCACTGTCATCATCAGGTGCCTGTAAATAAGTTCATACTATTTTCTCTGGGTTCAGCTTAGATCTCCAATGCCTATCACCCTCATCATCATCAACAAGTGTTGAGAGTTAATTGTCCACCCTATAATCTCATCAACATCATCATCATCATGTATTGATATAACTGCCTTTATACGCGTTATGTATTTAGCATACGCACTGGTTTAAACAAAACAAGTATGGTCATTCCTCGCGGTCTCTTCTAAACAAAGGCTGGGGGACGACATTGTTAAACCACCCAAGATTTCAGCTTATCTCATGCACATAGACAGAAATGGGCTGTTTTCCAATCATATTTCAGAACATAAATGGCATGCCCTTGACCGTAAGAACCACCTAATCATCATATGACTACTTAAGGTTGTCGGTGTGTGCAACGTCCGGCTAACATTTGGGTATATGGTGCAACTCTTATTAATGAGCATTTATTCTCAGAACAAAACTTGACAATTTCACAAAACATATTCAGGGGAAAAATGTGAATAACAGAATCACAAGATACATACATCCCTACAGGTGTGAGTCAGTGTACATGGTTTTAAAGAGATAGACTCTTACTCTACATTTCCTCTGTGGTAGCATCAATGTTCAGCAAGTACATTTGAAAAGCACATTATTCATATATTGAGAAAATGTAAATATACACAGATTGTAACATAATATAATGGAATATTCTTCCTTGGCATATTGTCACAAATATACAGAAATCTTCTTTTATTCGCATATGTAACCGACTAAAAGGAGATATAGTGATATACTTTAGTAGCACGTGTTAACAAAATAGAGATATTCTTTGGCCAGCACATGGCAAAAGAATGAAAATACTCTTTAGCCGCCAGTGTAAAAGAATGTAAAGAATGTAAAGAAAGCCGCCTCTCGTAAACTATGTACGAAAGTATTCTTTAATAGTCGATTGCAACAGAATGTAAGGAAATATTCTTTAGTAGTCAATGACAACAGAGTGTCTAGCTGAAGTTTCTACTAACAAGTGCAGTAAACAGAAACATGGCGCTTGTTTTCAATCCCACAAGAACACAAAGTTAGACTATGATCATTTGTAAACATTTTAAACAGTACATCAATATTATAATAAATATAAACCATTGTATTACCTTACTTCAAGAATCAATTGGTCACACAATGAAGCTTTGTCTGCCGGAGGACCCAGAACAACTGCTTGGCTTCAACACAACATGTGAACTAACAATCTAAAGTCAGAGCCCTATTTCCTTTTCTCCCACCATTGCGCCTAGAGGGCTTCCCTATCCTGTTTCCGGCCTTAGGCATGTTTTGATCGTCTCTGCGCAACGCAAAAGTATGGCGTACGGTTTTTATCAGAACTATGAAGTCGAAGGCTGTGAGTTGGCTGGGAATATCTCACAATCAAACAAGGCTCCCTTTTACTTCCCCGAGAATATCTCAGTACCCATGTTTAGGCAGGGTCGATCCAAGTGTGCTACAGCCAATGCGCGACAGCGGCACACTAACCATAACTATGATAGAGGTTCTTTTTTCTCAAGCGAACCGTTCAGTTGGTGATTCAATCCGGAGTAGACTCATAGCAAAGTAGATCGCTGAAGAAGATGAAGAAGGTTTCTTTACACACTATGGGGTATATGGTGCTAGACCTATAGTTGCGTAGACCTATCGACACTCGGTGAGTCATGTGATCAGTTTCACGTCATTTCCTACTGCCCACGTTAGCCTGGGCGACCTGGGATCCTAGATCAGTGTCTTAACTTTGAATCGGCCTCGATGCTATTCGAACCCATGACCAGCGGGCCAGCAGGCGAGCGGGCTACCTACCAATTGGCTACCGCGGCTGGCGTCATGGTGGCACTCGAGCATAGATCTAACGCTGTGAATGAGTTTAAATTTATTCTAGGGACATTACGAGATCATCTAATCTTACCTACCATATTCATTTAGAATATTCTGTTAGGCAGTGCCAGTTCTGGCAGGTGTGAAGTGTATACATGCAAGCAGGCGGCCAAATCTCTAGGGCGGCCTGATTATTGTTCACTTTTAAAAATGTAACATATCAATAGCATTCAGTTTGTTTTATATACTGACTAATACTGACCAATAAATAGAAGAACTCCTTTTTTCTGCATCCCCTTACAGGTTGGACATACTACAGCGTAATATTAGTAGATTAACACGGACCTCTGGAGGGGATAAACAACATGGGAGAGTTGAATAAAAGCAGTGCTACCTATGATATTACAATTAAGTGACGTCATGAAAATGATATAATAAACGACAAATCTAGAAAGATGAAAACAAAACATACAGCTCAATACAGCTATACACATACGGGGCTAATAACATGTGTCAAACAACCCTCAAGGCGTGTAGTGGGCTCTGTTTTACATATCTCTATCGTCACACCCGCTGAAGAAAAGTACCTCGATCCCTTGTCAGTTTTCCTAAGGGCAGAATGTTGGACGGGCCTGCGTGCCCAATTCTTAACCCTTTGAAAATAAAGTCTGTTTGTTCGTTCGTTCGTTCGTTCGTTCGTTCATTCGTTCTTTCGTTCGTTCGTTCCTATCTCGCGCACCCTGATGTCCATCGTGTCTGCAATTTCCTGTGTCATCTTCGTGTCGGTTGATTGCTGCCTATCTTTCTAGGAACTTTGCCTGGCATGACTCGTCTTTCCCAGCCACTGTTCGTCTTTGAAGTTCATTTGCTCAATTCTCATATAAAATAATATTATGTCAACAACTGATGTTGTGAATAAAATGTTGCAGCGCCCTCAATCCAACATAAATGTATCTTTTAATGTTTTGAGTGAGCTTGTTACATTTCTATGCGCAGCCAGATCTGATGAGACATTTAGTAAATACTAGCTGACCCTGCCCGGCTTCGCCCAGACCCTGGTGGGGAGCATCTCATTTAATTCATATAAGTAGTCATATAAGTTCTCGTTCCCGCTACCGACTGTCTGTCTGTCTGTCTGTCTGTCTGTCTGTCTGTCTGTCTGTCTGTCTGTCTGTCTGTCTGTCTGTCTGTCTGTCTGTCTGTCTGTCTGTCTGTCTGTCTGTCTGACCCGGCCCGGCATTGCCCAGCTCCTGATGTGGAGCATCTCATTTAATTCATATAAGTAGTCATATAAGTTCCCGTTCCCGACTGTCTATCTGTCTGTCTATCTGTCTGTCTATCTGTCTGCCTGACCCTGCCCGGCTTCGCCCAGTCCTTGGTGGGGAGCATCTCATTTAATTCATATAAGTAGTCATATAAGTTCTCGTTCCCGTTACCGACTGACTGACTGTCTGTCTGTCTGTCTGTCTGTCTGTCTGTCTGTCTGACCCGGCCCGGCATTGCCCAGCTCCTGGTGTGGAGCATCTCATTTAATTCATATAAGTAGTCATATAAGTTCCCGTTCCCGACTTTCTATCTGTCTGTCTATCTGTCTGTCTATCTGTCTGCCTGACCCTGCCCGGCTTCGCCCAGTCCCTGGTGGGAAGCATCTCATTTAATTCATATAAGTAGTCATATAAGTTCCCGTTCCCGTTACCGACTGTCTGTCTGTCTGTCTGTCTGTCTGACCCGGACCGGCATCGCTCAGCTCCTGGTGTGAAGCATCTCATTTAATTTATATAAGTAGTCATATAAGTTCCTGTTCCCGACTGTCTATCTGTCTGTCTATCTGTCTGCCTGACCCTTTCCGGCTTCATTAAATTCATACAACAAAAAAAAGTAACTTAAAAGAACGTTCTTCCACACACCATCCATTATTTTTAATGAAAACTCTTTCTAATCACCTGCATGACTACAGTAACTTCTTAAGCAAAAAAAGATGAGTTACAATGTTATGCATTGTGCATCATTTTTATGAAAACTTTGAAAATGCCTTACAGATTGTATCATTATTTATTATAACTCATATGCCGGTACATAACTATGGACAAAGAGTTTATAAATCTTTGAAAACGATGCCACAATATGACTATAAGTTATACAGAAAAGTTATGCCCCTTGAAATAACTTTTACAGAGTTAGGTCCCCTGAGATATATGAAATTATGATGAAAAATGAAATAATACTGAGTAAGCAGGCGATTTCACACTAACAAAATATCACAGTTGGCAGCTCTGGAATGAAAGGAAGGCGTGTAGAAAATTTCATCTCAATCGAATGGGCCGTTCGCGAACGTATAAAGGACATACAGACAGAAATACATACATTTGGACGGAGATCCTTTTTTATATATAAGATTAGTGACGCAGAAGCCTTAGCTGGAGAGGTAAATGTACAAGCAAAACTTTCAGTTGTAAGAAGCGGGACTTCAGAACGATGAACCTATCAAATATGTTAAAAGAATTGTTCAGAATACAATTTTCTCTAACGATTGTTGACACAGCCTTAAATTCCATTCAGGAACGGTTGCACAATCTACACAAATTCACAATGTATTAAAATTTACTTCCGAATTTCGAAAATGGCTGACAGAATCTAGCTTTAATTTAAATGTTCCCCTGCTAAATTAACAAAGGAAGCAATAGCTTTAAGGATATTAATGGTCTTGACGTCTTAAATGAGCTGTTACGTATATTGATGATCTTGGGCTCTTCAATGAGCTGTTACGTATAGAGTTTTCAGCAGTACAATTTTAGATGTTGCAGACTCATTAAAAACATAACAAATAAATAAAATAACTCAGTGGCATCGTCTCTGAATCTGTTTATAATATTGAGAATTCTTATGACAGTAACAACTGGTGTAGCATCAGGGGGGAAGTTTTTGTTTTCGAAACTCAACCTTATAGAGACATATTTAAGAGGTTTGGTCATCATGGCTGTTGGCTGTAGATAATAAATTATGTGAAAGTTTCGAATTACCAGATTAACTAACAAACTGGCAAGTAAGAAAGTCAGAAGAATGCACTTTTCACGCTAAGGATACATACATATAGTTTAACTTACGGTACTGGTGTACGATAATTTTATACAGTTTTGTTTTGATGATACATTTTAAAACATATATGTAACTGAACATTATTATAAAATATGTTTACCCAAATCAACTGTACAGAACAGTGAAGTAAATATTCCCCGTGTCGTGTGTTATACTAGGAATCTAATAACATATTTGCATATACTCGATTCGCATTGGAATAGACAGGAAACATGGTATATAGGCGGCTAACAGCCCAGAACTGGCACTGCTATTAGGGGTAGCTGTCTAATGTTTGGACACACGACAAGAAACTATATGAAACTGTAGAGACACGAAGTGTCTGTCCTGTCACTAGCAAATAACGACATAGCCTTGGGGAGGGATACACTGATCTACATGCGTCACTAGTTAGACATTCTTGACAGACGTCATCACAGGCCACAGCTCATCCTGGGCTATTGCTTTCATCTCTCCAACATCTGTCCATCACTCTAAGTGAACTTAATGTTCGTGTTATTTACAATTCCAATAACGGCAACCAGTGGGCAGATAGGGGAATGAATCGGCTGAGAATATATGACTTGCAAGATGGGAGGAAGCGGAGATAAGATACTGGATCAGTGTAATAGACAGTGGCCTGAGAAAATAATAGATGCGGTAGTGAAAGGACAAGCATGAACAAGAAGAAGAAGCAGCAAAAGAAGAAACGCAGTGTTGATTGAGGAGATGAAGAAGATGCAGAAGAAGGCAATGAAGACAAAAAGAAGAAGGAGACAAAAGAAGACGAAGAAGACAAAGAATATAGTCTATGTGGTCTTGGAGTACATATTATAATCTCGCATAGACTGTGGTGTTTAGGCAGTGAACGTGTTTTATAATTCCCCAACATTCCGAGTCAAGGGTTTCAAATCCGCAGAGAACGATTTGGAAGCAGACCGCCTTATGCTGATTTCGATGGTATCAGGAACCAAGTCATTCAGAAATCAGTGACAAACTTCGATGGTATCAAGAATCAAGTCGGGTCAGAAATCAATGGCAAACTTCGATACTATCAGGAACCATCAGAAGTCAGTGGCAAACTTCGAGGGTATCAAGAATCAAGTCGGGTCAGAAATCAGTGGCAAACTTCGATACTATCAGGAACCATCAGAAATCAGTGGCAAACTTCGAGGGTATCAGGAATCAAGTCGGTCAGAAATCAGTGGCAAACTTCGATGGTATAGGGAACCATCAGAAGTCAGTGGCAAACTTCGAGGGTATCAGGAATCAAGTCGGTCAGAAATCAGTGGCAAACTTCGATGGTATCAGGAACCAAGTCGTTCAGAAATCAGTGACAAACTTCGATGGTATCAAGAATCAAATCGGTCAGAAATCAGTGGTAAACTTCGATGGTATCAAGAACCAAGTCGGTCAGAAATCAGTGACAAACTTCGATGGTATCAAGAATCAAGTCGGTCAGAAATCAGTGGCAAACTTCGAGGGTATCAGGAACCATCAGAAGTCAGTGGTAAACTTCAATGATATCAGGAATCATGTCGGTCAGAATTCAGTGGCAAACTTCGATGGTATCAGGAACCATCAGAAGTCAGTGGTAAACTTCGATGGTATCAGGAATCAAGTCGGTCAGAAGTCAGTGGTAAACTTCGATGGTATCAGGAATCAAGTCGGTCAGAAATCAGTGGCAAACTTCGATGGTATCAGGAACCAAGTCATTCAGAAATCAGTGACAAACTTCGATGGTATCAGGAATCAAGTCGGTCAGAAATCAGTGGCAAACTTCGATGGTATCAGGAACCAAGTCGTTCAGAAATCAGTGACAAACTTCGATGGTATCAAGAATCAAGTCGGTCAGAAATCAGTGGTATACTTCGAGGGTATCAGGAACCAGGTCGGCCAGAAATCAGTGGCAAACTTCGATGGTATCAGGAACCATCAGAAGTCAGTGGTAAACTTCGATGATTCAAGAATAAGAATAATGCGCATAGCTTCATTCTGTATCCTTTCCATCCTTTCTATCTGCTTATGGCTGAGAGTCAGGATTGCCATTGCATACTCCAAAACAGGGCACGCGCCTACCTCAGAATTAACGCAAACACACAATATACAATGCATAGTGAAATTAGGAAGGTGAAGGGCAGCAGGTTAAAAAGAGGACGGTCGTGGATGGGTCAAGCCGAAGACATTCTTCAACAGGTGTGTTCACTTGAGGACTTAGAACCTGGCGAGGAGTGGGTGCAAGTGCCAACAGACTTCTGCACATCCTTTTCAGTTTGCATCCAACTAGATAGAAAATGCAGACATGAAAATCCGGCTGCTGTTGAGGCTGAAGTACAAGCGTTGATTTTCGAGAATTCGCTAGACGGTGACGCGGTCATCTACACAGGTGGGTCGGTCGTCCGACATGTGAGAAGCTCATGGGCCTTTACAGCTCGGGCCGGAGGGAGAATTGTGAAGGAGGACTCTGGTGCTTTCACTGAAACCACAAGTAGCCTGACCATGGAAGTCATGGCAGTAAGTAAAGCAATAACATGGCTCGAGACACAGACATTCACTAGGGCTTGTTTCCTTAGCGACTCAATGAACATGATCAAGAGGATAGAGGAGGGGTCGATGCGAAGAGAATGGTTGCTTGCCTTTGGAGCGGTCTCGGCTGGCAAAGATTAGTTTCATCTTCGTGCCAGGGCATGCGGGAGTACAAGGAAATGAGCGGGCTGACAAGCTCGCAGGTGAGGCTACTGTGGAGGGCGGACGCGCCATGGACCAGGCCGACATTCTGAATGCTCTACGAGAAGTAAGACTTTTGCGAGAACCAAGTGAAGACTGTGAATCTACAACAATGGCCAGACTGCGAGAGCAGCAAATTAAAAGAGGGGTGGCCAAACAAGAACACTACGCAGGAAGCCAAAGAAGATTTATAAACCAACACAGAACTGGCGTCGTTAGCCGCTACACGTTGCGGGATTTGCTGAGGAGGGGATCCGAGCACTTATGGACTGAATGGTTCGATGTGCAATGAGGATGATCTGTCGACTAACTAACTAACTAACTAAACTTCGATGGTATCAGGAATCATGTCGGTCAGAAGTCAGTGGCAAACTTCGATGGTATCAGGAACCATCAGAAGTCAGTGGTAAACTTCGATGGTATCAGGAATCAAGTCGGTCAGAAGTCAGTGGTAAACTTCGAGGGTATCAGGAATCAAGTCGGTCAGAAATCAGTAGCACCCTTCGATTTTATCAGGAATCAATACGGTCCGAAATCAGTGGCAAACTTCTATTTTATCAGGAATCAAGTCGGTCAGAAATTAGTGGCAAACTTCGATGGTATCAGGAATCAAGTCGGTCAGAGGTCAGTGGCAAACTTCGATGGTATCAGGAATCAAGTCGCTCAGAAATCAATGGCAAACTTATGAACGAAAGAAATGCCTCACTACTGCTCACTACTGCAGGGCTTACAGCAATAACTACCTGCGGCTGAACGAGTTAAAGAAACAACGAAAACAAACACAACTAAACATTAAAAGAAAATTGCCCTGTTACCAAGCCGGCTCTGTGGCCAAAGAGCTACGGACGTAATTAACAATCCCGCATACGGCGTTCGAGACACAGCTGTGGGCGATTTGGCAGCAGACCGCCTTGCGTTGTATTTTCATTCAACGGTATGTGTGTCAGTCGTTCAGAAAGCAATGGCAAATTTCTTAACATAAACTTACCAACAAATCTCAAACAGACAAAAAGTGATGGGATTGACGGCAACGCCATGTAAAGGATTTGGAACTAACTAACTGCTCAGTACTGAAGGAGTAAATGCTTGGAAAGTGATCATCGTCTAGTGCGTCGCACGGTTTAGAACGTGTTAAACCCGTAAACATTGCTAATTGTCTGCGTTGATGTTCTATATTGATACAGTTACGCATGGCAAGGTTCCATATAGATAAACCATCGTGACACGGGGGTTGGTCCGTTACACAAAGTAATTTGCGATACAATTATCCCGTACACCCACAGGCTTGACAACCGTGCTAGACGGAACGTTGGCGGGTAAATAGGCAGCATAAAAAACATCAAATTAAATGGGAAGATAGGAAAACGTGGATCGGCATGAGAATATTAGATATGTGGCGTATATTTAATGAATATATTATTGAACAAATGTGCAAAAGTAGGCTATATTTTAGGTATAATTTATGCATTTGCAAAGTGTCATCATGTGCCGTGTCGATAAACGTGGGCGGTCATGGTTCGCCATTCCTTAAGATGACCAGAGTATTTGATTATATGTGTTCTTGTCCCGATTATGCCATCATAATTGTATCTCTGTATTATGCTTGCTCTGTTACCATCAATCTAGCCAGTTGTAATAAAGTTTTCCAGTTTACTTCTCGTCATAATGTGCCCCCTCCAACCCTCCTCCCACCACCCCCCCCCCCAAGAAAAAAAATTGACATCGAATTTCTCCAATTAATTTACAGTTTTCATTTGTTTCTTATAGGTCTTGCTCGTGGGTTTTTCTATATGTCCATGGTATTCTTTGCATTTTCCTCAGAAACTACATTTCCGATGTCATTAAAAATCGCTCAGCTTGCCTGCTTATTGTCCATGTTTCTTATTCATATAACAGTATAGGTTCTATAGAACTTCAACACTGTTTCTCATTGCAATTGAGAATGTATTAAGTATCTCAGAAAACACTAAATTCTACGCGTGATTATGATTTGGGAAAGCCGCAGCTATTTGTTATGGATGCTTCACTTAAACTGTAGACACCAGAAAATCCATATTTGCTGGCCAATATTCAGCTATATAAGCCAAGTTGGCTTAGCCAACACACTGAGACAATATCAACCATTACCGCTGAAAGCAGTTCGTGCAAGTGTGGACTTGAAGACAATAGTCCCATATTTAAAGTAACGTTATTAGACATAGGTTTTTGGTTTTTGCTCAGTTGGTTTTTTTATGAAATGGTATGGGTGCCGGTCGTTCGGAAAGCAATGACAAATTACTGAACGTAAACTTGCCCAGGAATCAAGAACAGCCAACAAATTCTGGGATTGACTGCTAAGTCCGTAAAGGATATGCAACTAACTGAAATTATACATGTTCTTGGAATATCGTGGACGAAGAAGAAGTAATATATTGCCGTTCTACAAGATCTGGAGATCAAAGAACACCAGCCCATTAACCACGACATGTCTTGGAAACTGACAAACGTTTGTCATACTAAGCGTCCCAGTGGCTGGGAAAGAAGAGTCATGCAAAACAAAGTTCCCGGAGGAACAGGCAGTGGTCAATCGACACGAAGATCCCTCGGGAAATTGAAGGCACCCTGGGCATGAGGGTGCGTGAGGTAGGAAAACTGGCAAGGCATCGAGACCTGTGGCGACAGGGGTGTATAACATAGAGCCAATTACCAGTCTTGGCCATGGGGTGTTATTCCCATGGGATGGGATATGATGGGATGGGACAGCACATATTTATATTTCCCATGGTCAGTAGCCATTTCATAGCAACTTGATCTACGTCAGAGCTACCCTTAATTGTTTTTTTATTTTTTTATTTTTTCCTTTTTTAAAAGCTTTTTGTCCTTTTGTTTTCTTTATATATTTGTGTCTATTCTTTATCTTGTGGTGGGACACCGGATAAATAAATAAATAGATTTAGCCTTTTATTATATAAGATTACATTTTGGTGCGTCACTAGCAATTAAAATTATAAAAGCGTGACGTGACAGGAAAAAGGTTGCAGAGCACTGATCTACTTAGCAAAAATGCGTAATACGCACTGCTAAAGCAGTGTTCCCAATTGGGCAGATTTCACGCCAAATTGGACTACTTTTCATGACTATTTTCGGGAAATTTAACGTGTTGGCAGGATGCGGATTTTTAGGCTAGTTTTGGTAGAGTCTATAGATTTTTGGGCGGGTTGTAATAGTGCAATACATCAATGTAACATTTCATTTAAAAAATTATGGAATTTTGACTACCTGATGAGCCGTGTGGGATAGTTTTGATGATCACGCTGCTTGCTAAAATGCTGGTAACACTATCTGAATGACGTCAAAGTTTCGTTTCCGGGCAGGCGGCATCCGTGCCAGACTGACACATTGCTCATGTACGCTGCTAGTCAGCCATTGTTGCTGTAGTTGTTGATTGGCGTCTTTTGCGATTAGCAAATACGAAGATAGTTTTAATCTGCTGTAATCGAAGTTGTTTCGTTGCTGAATAGCAGTATTTTTATTTGTTTGAATAGTAGTAGTAGTAGTAGTAGTAGTAGTAGTAGTAGTAGTAGTAGTAGTAGTAGTAGTAGTAGTAGTAGTAGTAGTAGTAGTAGTAGTAGTAGTAGTAGTAGTAGTAGTAGTAGTAGTAGTAGTAGTAGTAGTAGTAGTAGTAGTAGTAGTAGTAGTAGTAGTAGTAGTAGTAGTAGTAGTAGTAGTAGTAGTAGTAGTAGTAGTAGTAGTAGTAGTAGTAGTAGTAGTAGTAGTAGTAGTAGTAGTAGTAGTAGTAGTAGTAGTAGTAGTAGTAGTAGTAGTAGTAGTAGTAGTAGTAGTAGTAGTAGTAGTAGTAGTAGTAGTAGTAGTAGTAGTAGTAGTAGTAGTAGTAGTAGTAGTAGTAGTAGTAGTAGTAGTAGTAGTAGTAGTAGTAGTAGTAGTAGTAGTAGTAGTAGTAGTAGTAGTAGTAGTAGTAGTAGTAGTAGTAGTAGTAGTAGTAGTAGTAGTAGTAGTAGTAGTAGTAGTAGTAGTAGTAGTAGTAGTAGTAGTAGTAGTAGTAGTAGTAGTAGTAGTAGTAGTAGTAGTAGTAGTAGTAGTAGTAGTAGTAGTAGTAGTAGTAGTAGTAGTAGTAGTAGTAGTAGTAGTAGTAGTAGTAGTAGTAGTAGTAGTAGTAGTAGTAGTAGTAGTAGTAGTAGTAGTAGTAGTAGTAGTAGTAGTAGTAGTAGTAGTAGTAGTAGTAGTAGTAGTAGTAGTAGTAGTAGTAGTAGTAGTAGTAGTAGTAGTAGTAGTAGTAGTAGTAGTAGTAGTAGTAGTAGTAGTAGTAGTAGTAGTAGTAGTAGTAGTAGTAGTAGTAGTAGTAGTAGTAGTAGTAGTAGTAGTAGTAGTAGTAGTAGTAGTAGTAGTAGTAGTAGTAGTAGTAGTAGTAGTAGTAGTAGTAGTAGTAGTAGTAGTAGTAGTAGTAGTAGTAGTAGTAGTAGTAGTAGTAGTAGTAGTAGTAGTAGTAGTAGTAGTAGTAGTAGTAGTAGTAGTAGTAGTAGTAGTAGTAGTAGTAGTAGTAGTAGTAGTAGTAGTAGTAGTAGTAGTAGTAGTAGTAGTAGTAGTAGTAGTAGTAGTAGTAGTAGTAGTAGTAGTAGTAGTAGTAGTAGTAGTAGTAGTAGTAGTAGTAGTAGTAGTAGTAGTAGTAGTAGTAGTAGTAGTAGTAGTAGTAGTAGTAGTAGTAGTAGTAGTAGTAGTAGTAGTAGTAGTAGTAGTAGTAGTAGTAGTAGTAGTAGTAGTAGTAGTAGTAGTAGTAGTAGTAGTAGTAGTAGTAGTAGTAGTAGTAGTAGTAGTAGTAGTAGTAGTAGTAGTAGTAGTAGTAGTAGTAGTAGTAGTAGTAGTAGTAGTAGTAGTAGTAGTAGTAGTAGTAGTAGTAGTAGTAGTAGTAGTAGTAGTAGTAGTAGTAGTAGTAGTAGTAGTAGTAGTAGTAGTAGTAGTAGTAGTAGTAGTAGTAGTAGTAGTAGTAGTAGTAGTAGTAGTAGTAGTAGTAGTAGTAGTAGTAGTAGTAGTAGTAGTAGTAGTAGTAGTAGTAGTAGTAGTAGTAGTAGTAGTAGTAGTAGTAGTAGTAGTAGTAGTAGTAGTAGTAGTAGTAGTAGTAGTAGTAGTAGTAGTAGTAGTAGTAGTAGTAGTAGTAGTAGTAGTAGTAGTAGTAGTAGTAGTAGTAGTAGTAGTAGTAGTAGTAGTAGTAGTAGTAGTAGTAGTAGTAGTAGTAGTAGTAGTAGTAGTAGTAGTAGTAGTAGTAGTAGTAGTAGTAGTAGTAGTAGTAGTAGTAGTAGTAGTAGTAGTAGTAGTAGTAGTAGTAGTAGTAGTAGTAGTAGTAGTAGTAGTAGTAGTAGTAGTAGTAGTAGTAGTAGTAGTAGTAGTAGTAGTAGTAGTAGTAGTAGTAGTAGTAGTAGTAGTAGTAGTAGTAGTAGTAGTAGTAGTAGTAGTAGTAGTAGTAGTAGTAGTAGTAGTAGTAGTAGTAGTAGTAGTAGTAGTAGTAGTAGTAGTAGTAGTAGTAGTAGTAGTAGTAGTAGTAGTAGTAGTAGTAGTAGTAGTAGTAGTAGTAGTAGTAGTAGTAGTAGTAGTAGTAGTAGTAGTAGTAGTAGTAGTAGTAGTAGTAGTAGTAGTAGTAGTAGTAGTAGTAGTAGTAGTAGTAGTAGTAGTAGTAGTAGTAGTAGTAGTAGTAGTAGTAGTAGTAGTAGTAGTAGTAGTAGTAGTAGTAGTAGTAGTAGTAGTAGTAGTAGTAGTAGTAGTAGTAGTAGTAGTAGTAGTAGTAGTAGTAGTAGTAGTAGTAGTAGTAGTAGTAGTAGTAGTAGTAGTAGTAGTAGTAGTAGTAGTAGTAGTAGTAGTAGTAGTAGTAGTAGTAGTAGTAGTAGTAGTAGTAGTAGTAGTAGTAGTAGTAGTAGTAGTAGTAGTAGTAGTAGTAGTAGTAGTAGTAGTAGTAGTAGTAGTAGTAGTAGTAGTAGTAGTAGTAGTAGTAGTAGTAGTAGTAGTAGTAGTAGTAGTAGTAGTAGTAGTAGTAGTAGTAGTAGTAGTAGTAGTAGTAGTAGTAGTAGTAGTAGTAGTAGTAGTAGTAGTAGTAGTAGTAGTAGTAGTAGTAGTAGTAGTAGTAGTAGTAGTAGTAGTAGTAGTAGTAGTAGTAGTAGTAGTAGTAGTAGTAGTAGTAGTAGTAGTAGTAGTAGTAGTAGTAGTAGTAGTAGTAGTAGTAGTAGTAGTAGTAGTAGTAGTAGTAGTAGTAGTAGTAGTAGTAGTAGTAGTAGTAGTAGTAGTAGTAGTAGTAGTAGTAGTAGTAGTAGTAGTAGTAATTACAATACACATTAGGCAAAGGCATCATAAACTTTAGCCATATTGCGGCAGTTCTCTAGCAGTTACTGCAGCATTCCTTACTGGAGTTGACATTAAAGCCAAAATAGAAGACATAGTCAAGTCAGTTGTTACGAAGAAGAAAGGGAATGTGGACACCAATAAATGGGCCAATGATTGGATCGCTTTTTCTAAGTCTGTTGTTTCAACTGTTATTTCATTCATCAAGGATTTAAATCTTTCTTCTGAATCATCTGCTGTATGTGAAGTTGTGGGAATTGTAGAACAAAAGCCGAAAAGTGATTTTGACATATATTTTGTTTAATCCTACACCAAATAAAGCACTTAAGTTTGATGACCCCAGAAACAAATGCCTTGAGGATGAAGTCACCATGTTTTAAAAATTACGGCAACCAACTTCACAACCATTAAATTATTTGTAAATGAACATAGGTTTCCACTGCTAAAAGCAAGTGCGAAAATTGTTTTGGTCATACCAGTGTCATCAGCAGCAGTAGAGCGCTTATTTAGTGCAGCTGGATTGTTGTTGAGTCAGTTACGAAAACGGATGTTACCAGCTCTCGTTATAAACTCTGTGTATATCAGATTTGCATGTAAGGTGATAATTGTGGAAATGGTTCAGGGATTACCTGGATTAACTGAATTATTAGAAACAGTCGATCAGCAGGAAATTGATCAGCAGGAAATTGATAATGTGCTGAATGAGCAGAGTGACTCAGAAACAAAACGAGAGAATCAGAATGACACTGAATTGTCATATTTAGATTAAACTTTTATTTTATAAAATACTCTTGAATATTAAAATTAATAAATTCTGTCGTTTTACATGTCTCTTTGTAATGTATTCGTATTTAGTAGACGCTAAAATTAAACTTTCATAAATTTCATAATTTTATTTGAACTGTATTCCATTTTAATATTATAAAGGGAATCCCATGGAATGGGATAGAATGGAACAGGCATAAATTACCATGGAATGGGTTGGGATGCGACAGAAAAATATGTCCCATGGACAAGTCTGTCAATTACACACGCCTTGATGGGTGTTTGGCACATGTTGCCAGCCTATATTTGTATAAACCAATCACCAGTCGATGCGTGGTGTGGTCAACAGCACGCCGGACGCCTTTACTTCCCAATATATTTGCTGGTACCCATTTTAGGATGTATCTGCCTGGGGCCGCAGGTCAGAGCTAACATAAGGACATATAAATAATCAAGCCTATCCCAGATTAGATTGTATGTTTGATGTCGCACGCAAAGCAGCAAAAACGCACTGAAGGACTGAAAGAGGTGCATGCTCTCTTGGACTACTTGTATATTTATATAATGCAACTGCTGAAGTTCTGCATTCCACATGGCCAAAATAGCAAATAGCACAACCATCAACATGTGTGATCATGTTCATCTTGCCGTTATGACTAAACAATTGTATTTTATCATTGTTTCCATGTAGGCTACTTTGTTCAGTTTAGCTTAGTTTAGTTTATTTTAGTCGACGGATCGACGTCACGGCACACGTGTGTAACCCATAAGTGCTCCGTTCTACTCCTAACTCAAGCCTGATTCTGCAGCATCTCAGCTCAGTGCACGTATTCCGTAGCACCGGTGAAGATCCTGAAATACTTTGGGTACTAGCATCAACAGTAGAAGTCAGACTGGCGTTATTTATTGAATATTGTTCCTTATGTCCCCGTGGCATGGTCACACAGAGACTACCTGGGAAGGACAGCCCTGCAACTGGCTGTGATAGGAGAACATTACGACTGCATTGAGCTGCTGCTGGAGAAATCCCGACTGGACGTCATCGAGGAGGGACTCCTGCACGCCATTAACACGGAGAATGTGAAAATCTGCGATATGTTCCTCAGTCACCCTGTCTACTCGGACCAACGGGCGAGAATGCAGGTGAGTTGCAGGTGAGTGGTGTTATTAGTGTTATCTCATTTGTCATGGAGAAGTGGGTTTTGAAACGAATGTTCAGAACTTCGTGGAGAGAGCAGAAAACAAAACTCTTAGGTATTGCTAGCTGAAGATGTTACATAATCATTCATCAAAGCCATGAGCACAAGTATGATTTTTATTTATTTATTTATTTATTTTTTTTTGGGGGGGGGGGGGGGGAGGGGGGGGGGCATATCACGAGAGTGGTATAACAGAGATATTAGCCTTATTTTGGAAAATACTAAGCAAAATACAGACATACAAATACAAGACAGAGAAGGACAGAGAAATGCACCGTTCAGTGGGGAAAAGTTCTGCTTTGACTGACACTTTTATATCACGTTGTCTTAATTGTTGCACATTCATTCATATTTGTCATTTTCTAACACGATAAATACTTATATTTGTGTCTCAGCCTTCCTCAAACCATCCAGTGTTCTCATGCTGTTGAACAGATTGGCGTCTGTGGACAACGAAATACCTAACACGCATAGAGGAAACATCCCTGTAGACCAGTGGTTCTCAACCGGTGGGGAATTATCTCCCCCCCCCCCCCAGGGGGGGGGGGGAAGGGGAATTTTAAGGTTTCCGGTGGGAAGGAGGGAATTAATATTATTTCAAGATCGCGTTAATACAAGAATCGATTACTTGATATTGTTTTTCTCTCCATACTTTACGGCTCTGTACTTTTCGCCCTTCTGAAATTCGTAGTAGACCCGCAAATCACGTTTTATGTAGACGTCTAGACGTGTTCTAGTGTGTGTTATTAAATTTAGCTTCCATTTTTACGTATACTGTGTAAAAAAAAAAGGGGGGGGGGGGGTATAGAGAAGAAATGTGAAAGGGGAGATGCCATTCTGAACATATGGTGAATGGGTGCATGGGCCAAAAAAGAAATGGTTGAGAACCACTGCTGTAGACAATGAAATACCTAACACGCATGGGTGATACATCCTGTAAACAATTAAATACCTAACACGCATGGAGGAAACGTCCCTGTATACAATGAAATACCTAACACGTATGGATAAATCATCCCTTACACAATGAAATACTTCACACGCATAGATGAAACATCCCTTACATAATGAAATACCTGACACGCATGGAGGAAACATCCTTGTAGACAATGAAATACCTAACAGGCATGGAGGAAACATCCCTGTACACAATTAAATATCTAACAGGCATGGAGGAAACATCCCTGTACACAATTAAATACCTAACAGGCACGGAGGAAACATCCCTGTAGACAACGAAATACCTAATTCGCATCGAGGAAACATCTGTGTACACAATGAAATACCTAACACGCACGGAGGAAACATCCCTGTAGACAACGACATACCTAATACGCATCGAGGAAACATCCGTGTACACAATTAAATACCTAACACGCGTGGAAGTAACACCCCCGCCCTGAGCATTGTCTCAGCCAGGCTTCGTGTGTCGTCCGGATTGATTAGCTGGTTACATCCCATTCTGTCTCTATCCAGTAATCACAACCAACTTAATCAAAATAGCAAATGATTGACAGGATGGATAGATGTTTTCGCCGATGTCTGCATCAGACCTGGCACCTGAATGGCAAGAATTATAATCAGACCATTTTAAAGATATTAATATAATTGATAATATAACCCACATTTAAGGGCTCTGGGGAGAATTTGTGATATCATGAACATCACAACCAGAATAAATAGCCCATTTATAATTGGTACATTCTTCTGTCTGGATGGGAACGTTGTATACGTATTCAATTTCTGAATATGTGAAAGCCGGTGAATATGTAATGTACCTAGTCATATGTAAGCACACACACACACACACACACACATACTCACACACACAACACATACATACGTATATATATATATATATATATATATAGTGTCCTATGAATATCTTCTGTGAGTGGCTATGGTTACCCGTACTTAACATGTTAGGAAATGTTAGAAGTATATTTGAATTTGGCAATAATTAAGACATGATAGTACGAATGTGTCAATAAGAACAGAAACTTGTCACCTTCAAAATCGTCTCATGGCCTATTTTCTCCAAACCATGGTGTATTTTTGGGGATCTGTTGTAACGTAACGACTAGACACTCATTAGCAGAGCCCCGTGGACAGAGGTTCCACCCACATTGAGATGGATTCAAATGTTTAAAACTGAGCAGGGCTCCCGGGTCGGCCCAGCCTAAAATGGGTGCCAGGAAATGTCTTGGGAAGTCAAGGCGGTCGGTGTAGTGCTGACTACATCACCTGCATGGCTGATTTGTCTATACAAATACACGTCTAGCTACATATGGCCAATGCGCCTTCGTGTTTGGAAAAGGGACCTTTACATTTATGTCGTATTGGCGACAATAAAATTCTAGCCACGCTCACAATGTTTCTAGACTTTCATCATCATCATCATCATCATCATCATCATCATCATCATCATCATCATCATCATCATCATCATCATCATCATCAAGAACTTTAATAATTAGCATAAGCGATCTTTCATCTTCACAGTCCTTCAACGGATGAATCTCTTCATGTGCAGATATGTCTTCATGATATGAGTAAACACGGCGCTGTTTGTCTTCGCTTTCTGTGACTTCCTTCTTTCGTCGTTCACATTTCAAATGGTTTCATGTAGCCCCTTTGTATTGTTTGAATGCACAAGCTGTCGCTTATTTCAGCTTTCACATTTCCCGTGTAGTTAAGTAGCTTTGTGTGACTGCACGTTATTTTGCGACTTCCAGCTTTCACATTTCAAATGTCTTTCATGTAACTTCTTCGCGTTGTCTAACGACCCATTCTGCTGCCTTATTCAACTTTCACATTTCAAATGTCTCCATGTAGCTTGCTACTTCGCTTTTGTTCACTGCACGCTCTGTCACTTCCTTCACATCTGCATTTACCAATATTCTTTCATTATTGTACACCCGCCTTGAAAAGGATGAATGTTCACAGTTCCACGTCTAATTGACCTCTGCCTAACAATTAGCCTATTACCCGCTTTGTGTTCTCAGTGCTAAATATAGAGTCCGGGCTTTATTTACCGGACTTTGGAGGCAGAATCCTGTAATTTCCCGTCCCAACGACTTAATCCGCTCTTCCAGCACATGCCATTAGACCCCGCGGCCGTGACGTGCGTGCAGGTTGAACACAGGGAAGTTTCCAGAAAAACTCTGGCTTTGCCGTTGGATTCCATCACGTGATGTGCTCTGTCTTGCTAATGCCAATAATATGGCTGAAGTGTTGAAGTCTAGAACGCTTAGTGAGAACTGTGGCTAGGGTGAGGGCACAGGTTCGAGTCCTTGTGTTTTTGTTAATAGGTGACGCTGAGACGTAACCGTTACTAATGAAGTTGAGAAGATGAAATATTTTGATACTATATGTCGACGATTCCTTGTTTCACACTATTCGCTTTAATTTTTTTTTTTTTTAAATCTTAATCTGCATGTTCAATTGGAATGTACAGGAGATGTGTTACTGAACACTAGTATAACCTCACATAGCTTGAGTCTTCTCTTATAGATCAAGCAGTACGTTGCAATCAATCCCTGCATTTAATTGCTGTTTGTGACTTACTAGCAGGAAATTTGTACATTCAGCAGATTGCCATTGCTTTCTGAACGGTCGACTCTCATACCATCGAAATCAACGCAAAGCAATCTACTCTCAAATCGCATGGGACTGATTTTTAACACTCGATCTGGTGTGTGGGGGATTTGTGAAACTTCGTTCTCTAAACCCAAATGCAAGATCAAAGTGAAAGGAACCAATCTGAAACAAGTCAATGTATTTAAGTATTTCCGTACTTTAATAATAGCAGATGGGAGATGTATTGAATACGTTACATTTAGAATAGCCCAAGCAAAGACAGCGTTGTACAAGATGAATAATATTCTTTGCAATTTATCTGTGTCAATTTAGGTGAGAGAAAGAATTCTTAAGAGCTTATTTAGTCAATTCTGATATACGGAATGCACATAATAGACAATTAGCAGACAACTGAGGAAATATGTGGGAGCTTCGTTTTCGATTCGATTTCACCATTACCCCTACCCCATTCAACTTCAAGGAGAAGTTATAGTTAGGGTCTATCACCGGTTCAGAATGATAGTCCTGGGTTTACCCTAGCAGGCTTATTAATCCGAAGGTGATTGTTGTACATATGGGGAAATGGAATGTGGAAGGGAGATGTGGTTTTATAGAAGAATGATGGGAACATCGTGGATGGGTAAAAGGAGCAAAGAAGACATCATGAAAGAAGTTAACTAATAAAGAGAACTGGTTATTTACATCAGAAGAAGACAGTCTACATTGTTCTTTGTGCATACTCTGAGAAGGGGCAGGCTGGAGGACGTCGTCACAATTAGTAGTTTGGTGGGAAAGAGAGGCCGGGAGAGACCATGAGAAAGAGAATCCGGAAGAGACCATGAGAGAAGATGCTGGACAGTTTGACATCATAGCATGGAGGAATGTAGGTATCAGAAATGATTGGCAACATAAAAGACAGAAGGCTGTGGACAAAGATGATCACCAGCGCCACGTGGCATGAACTATAAGAAGATAGACACCTTAAGCTACAGACGTCGATTAAAGAGCTTTTCAAATTTATTGATTAAGAGACTTTCATCCTGTAAAAGTTAATTGCATATCCTTTACAGGACGTAGCAGTATACACCAGCATATTTTGGCTGTTTGCGATTACTTGCGTTCTTTCTGAACGGCCTGCACGCATGCTAGAGTATGAAAATCAACGAAAGGTGGTCTACTGCCAGATCTCCAGCAGCTTTGTTCGAACGCCGTATGCGGGATTGCGGATTGCGACCGTAACCTCTTCGCCTCTGAACCGGCTCTTTCCTAGCGATATCAAGGAATATTAGAGACATAATACGTCAGCAACCAGGGGAATATTGGAGACATAATACGTCAGCAACCAGAGAGTGCCCTGTGGGGGAATATTAGAGACATAATACGTCAGCAACCAGAGAGTGCCCTGTGGGGGAATATTAGAGACATAATACGTCAGCAACCAGAGAGTGCCCTGTGGGGGAATATTAGAGACATAATACGTCAGCAACCAGAGAGTGCCCTGTGGGGGAATATTAGAGACATAATACGTCAGCAACCAGAGAGTGCCCTGTGGGGGAATATTAGAGACATAATACGACAGCAACCAGAGAGTGCCCTGTGGGGGAATATTAGAGACATAATACGTCAGCAACCAGAGAGTGCCCTGTGGGGGAATATTAGAGACATAATACGTCAGCAACCAGAGAGTGCCCTGTGGGGGAATATTAGAGACATAATACGTCAGCAACCAGAGAGTGCCCTGTGGGGGAATATTAGAGACATAATACGCCAGCAACCAGAGAGTGCCCTGTGGGGGAATATTAGAGACATAATACGTCAGCAAGCAGAGAGTGCCCTGTGGGGGAGTATTAGAGACATAATACGTCAGCAACCAGAGAGTGCCCTGTGGAGGAATATTAGAGACAAAATACGTCAGCAACCAGAGAGTGCCCTGTGCAGGGAATATGCTTACAGCTTTCAATGGTCTATCCTTGAGCGACATCTAATGTCTTATTCTTTATATCTTATGAATGTAAGTAAATATTTGTTTAACTTAATATCACAAAGGGAGCCGCTGTGCTGTAGTGGCTACAAACTGGTCTGAAGGCCCGGCCCGGAGGTCAAGGCTTGGCTCCCAGGTCCACAGCCTAAAATGGGTACCAGCAAATATCTTCAGAAGTAAACTTGGCCGACGCGATACTGACCATATCACTGACCATAACACTGACCATAACACTGACCACAACACCCGCAGAGTGCCGACTGGCCTATAACACTGACCATAACACCCACAGAGCGCTGACTGGCCTATAACACTGACCATAACACCCACAGAGCGCCGACTGGCCTAACACTGACCATAACACCCACAGAGCGCCGACTGACCTCTAACACTAACCATAACACCCACAGAGCGCCGACTGGCCTCTAACACTGGATCTAGAACAACATTTACAATGTCACCCACAGAGCGCCGACTGGCCTAAAACACTGACCATACCACCCACAGAGCGCCGACTGGCCTATAACACTGACCATATCACCCACAGAGCGCCGACTGGCCTATAACACTGGATCTAGAACCACATCTACAATGTCACCCACAGAGCGCCGACTGGCCTATAACACTGCATCTAGAACCACATCTACAATGTCACCCACAGAGCGCCGACTGGCCTATAACACTGCATCTAGAACCACATCTACAATGTCACCCACAGAGCGTCGACTGGCCTATAACACTGGATCTAGAACCGCATCTACAATATCACCCACAGAGCGCCGACTGGCCTATAACACTGGATCTAGAACCGCATTTACAATATCACCCACAGAGCGCCGACTGGCCTATAACACTGGATCTAGAACCACATCTACAATGTCACCCACAGAGCGCCGACTGGCCTATAACAGTGGATCTAGAACCACATCTACAATGCGCCCTCCGGCGTGTAAAAGTGTGCTTTATTTCATGTGGTTTATTTATATACCAATTATTGTAATAGTTTGTGTAATGTACTTTATCGTTTTGAACTCCTTTGTGTTAGCAACACACAGATCCAATGTGAATTAGTTGACCGCCCCTTTTCCAGTGCAAGATACATGACATAAACAAAGCGCTAAGCACTCCAAAGAATGTAAGATGTGGAAACGAACAACAGCCCTTGAACACATGCATATACAATTAGATCGTTTTGTGTTGTAGAACAGAAACCAACCAGCTGGGCAGCCAAAAATACCGTTAGATGGTATTCATTCCTAGGAAATAAGCCAAAAAGCCCCGGATATCAAATAACAATAATAATAAAACAACTTCGTTGTGCAGTTGGCCAAATTCAATGCTTCCATTTTTCCCACGTCTGGCGCCAGCATTAACCTATCGGCGTAATTTTCTTTGGTTACAAGACCTAACTAAGGCAACCCCTTTAGAAGATCAATGGTGTTTTCTTGTCACAACATACAATAGAGAACATACAGATGTAACTCAATTTGTGGTCTAATCAACAGATGGAGTTTCAGCACGGTTTTTACGAACAAGAGGACAACAGCTCCAGCTTCGCTCCAGATATCACTCCCATAGTCTTGGCCGCCCAGCACAACAATTTTGATATTGTACATATGCTCATACAGAAGGGCTTCACCATCCCCACCCCTCACAACTACTTCTGTCTGTGCACGGAGTGCTACAACCACAAGATCTTCGACAGGCAAGGCGTTGTCTGTCTCTGTCTGTCTCTCTATATCTGTCTGTCTGCCGGTCTGTGTCTGTCCATGCACGGAGTGCTACAACCACAAGATCTTCGACAGGCAAGGCGTTGTCTGTCTCTGTCTGTCTCTCTGTATCTGTCTGTCTGACTGTCTGTGTCTGTCTGTGCACGGAGTGCTACAACCACAAGATCTTCGACAGGCAAGGCGTTGTCTGTCTCTGTCTGTCTCTCTGTATCTGTCTGTCTGACTGTCTGTGTCTGTCTGTGCACGGAGTGCTACAACCACAAGATCTTCGACAGGCAAGGCGTTATCTGTCTCTGTCTGTCTCTCTATATCTGTCTGTCTGTCTGTCTGTCTGTCTGTCTGTCTGTCTGTCTGTCTGTCTGCCTGTCTGCCTATCTGTGTCTGTCTATGCACGGAGTGCTTCAACCACAAGATCTTACACAAGCAAGGCGTCGGCTAAAATATCTGTCTGTCTATAAATGAAACTTTCTGTATCTCTTTCTCTGTCTGCCTGTTGTCTGCTTATCTGTCTAGCTGTGTGTGCACGGAGTGCGGCAACCACAAGATCTTTGACAGGCAAGGCGTCGGCTAGAATCTCTGGTTGTCTGTCTGCCTACCTTTTCGTGTGTGTATTCGTAAATGTATGTTTGTCATATTTTCGTTGTTTTACTTTATATGACATCAGACTCATATTTATAAAGAGTTATCAACACTCTATCGCCTTTACTTCCCAAGACATTTTCTGGTACCCATTTTAGACTGGTCGACCTGAGATCCCAGGTCAATTAAACAAATCCACCCATGACCCCTGGGCGGACTGGAGAGCATCTAGCCAGTACCCTAGCTCGTCCCCAACTGTATGCGTGTGCGGCGATATATACATACAATACAGACAGGTCATGAGTTTATGTGAAAAGGTAAAATAACGACTTCTTTCCGAGCTTTGAGGCACAATGGTTACTGGACAGCAAAGATCTAGTGGAGGTATGACAGCCATCAAGTGTTTTATTTTGTAAAACTCCACAGTTTGGTTTGCACTAGCCTTCTTGAGTTATAGAAGCGGAAGTCTGTAAGCCACGCAATTCCATTATGTGTTAATTTCGTCACTTAGCTTTGCTAAATGCTGAGTTATATTTTCCTCTTATACCTGTACTGTTGTCTATGAAATAAGTCATCTATGTTTAGCTTCCTTACTAAACTGTGGTAACTATGTTATATATATATATATATATATATATATATATATATATATATATATATATATATATATATAGTGTGTGTGTGTGTGTGTGTGTGTGTGTGCGTGCGTGCGCGCGCCCAACTGACAAGATTCACCGAAATATACCAGGCAATAAATCATGCAAGTTATTGTTAGAGGCTTCCGTGTTTAAATTCACTACGAGAATAAACTGTTCTGAAATGATTTATTGTGTTATTTCTGCAAGTGTCCGCCTTTTATGAATCCATAGAGTGGTCCATTCTAAGTCTCGACTGAACGCTTATCGAGGGCTGGCCAGCACAGCCTACTTGTGTCTGTCCTGTGATGATCCCATTTTTGCGGCATTTGAACTCAGCCGAAGTCTTCAGAAGCTGGCGGACAGAGAGAAGGAGCACAAGGTTAGTTGGTTTATAGCATTACCAGCGATAGTTCATGTCATGCGTAGAGATCCTGGTTGTTTTCACTAGAATTACTCTTGTGTTCGTTATAGACGACGGTCAGTTGGACTTCCGTAAAAGTCGACTACTCTTTCACTGAGTAATGGCAAACTATTGAAAGTAAGCTATTTCTGAGGAAAATGCATAGAATACCATGGACAGACAGAAAAACCAATGACCAAGTCCCACAAGAAACAATTGAAAATCATAAACTTATTAGAGAAATTAGACGTAGACAGTTACAATTATTTGGTCACGTTATGAGAAGAGATACATTGGAGAACTTGGTGACAAGTGACAGGACTGAGAGAAAAAGAACAATAGGAAGGCAGAGAAGTAAATACCTGGATGTCTTGGCCACTTAATATGGTCGAGACAAAAACACAGAGCTGATCCTCGACTCTGGTGATCATGTGAGATTGCGAAACATGACCGCCCGCGCTTAACGGCATGGCACATGATGATGACGATATGCAAATGACAAGGTTATAGTTGCTGAAAATTAAACGCAGTTACATGAAATCACACACACACACACACACACGCACGCACATGGCGTGCGCACACACACACACGCGCGCACACGCACACACACGCACACGCGCACACACACACGCACACGCACACACTTACACTCACACTCACACACACACACCACACACACCACACACACACACACACACACCATACTGTATATACCCTCCATTATTCTTCTCTCGAAACGTCGTAAACGTTTTTAGAGAAAAATAATGAAGGGGTATACACCCGGAAAGAGAAGAAGAGAACGGCTAAAGAGAAGATGGGTGCAGGATATGGCAGATGATCTCCAGATGGGTGTATTAGACGCGGGACATCTTGCTTATGACTGAAAGGTGTTCCGGAAAGTTGTTATGGGAGCTAAGTTCTGCAAGGGACGTGCTATTGAATGACTGAGCATACGCACATATACACACATAGACAGACAAAGACACACACACACAAAGACACACACACACATACACACACACACATAAATATGCATACATATTTCATGCCACAATTGCTAACGTCTTCTGCGACGAACGTCTGCAAAGCGTTTATTTCAGCATGAGTAATAAATAAATACGTTTCTCAGGTCTTCACCGGACCCCCCGATTGTTTTCTCGAAGGGTCGCTGCAGTAGATAAGATCCTCTACCCTGGGGGAGTCAGGGCGATACTGTATGACATGTTTTGTGGTTTGCTTGAATACTCCACATTTGCAGAAAGCAGTCAGTGAGACTCATTCGGTCATTCGGTAGATTTGGGTTTTGAGTCGACAGTGGTCTCTTCCTGGTCTGAAAATGTCTTTGCATTTCTGGTAAGCTCATTTATGCTGTTGCTCGTTTGTGGCTTTTGTTTTTATTTTCTCCTCCAAATTGTCCTTATAGATTGTTTTATAGTCTGCTTGCCTCCCAAAATTTCTGAGAGGACAGGTTTACCCGAGGTATCCTCCAGCCTTTAACAATTCGTCTGCCGTTTAATGTTTCAAACAGGCACAAACTACCTCATTTCTCAACATTAAGACTCATCGTGTGCTACATATACTCTATACTATTGTATGAATGCGAGGTTGAACTATGAGCACCGCATGAAAAGACATAGTAACAAATGAAGTCGGTCTTAATAAATTGAAATCGAAAATAAAAATAATTACTATAAATATAAAAAGACCATTCGTTGTTGAAAAAAAGATGGAAGTCAGCTTGCAAGAGGACAACAATGGTGTAAATGGGCACACAGTCAGACAGAGTTGAGTAAACATTCTTTACGGGAATGAGCGAGTTAAACCGTGCAGTCCTGTAAGGAAATACAGCATGCTGATTACATGGACAAATGAATTGAATCTCACAACTTTATGGCATAACATACATAACATTGGCACAGTCAGACACGCTGAGGTTGATCTATGTGTTATATTGTGTTGTGTCTGTCACCAGAACGAGTATAAAGGTTTGAGTGATAAATGCAAGAACTTTGCCGTGGACTTACTTGACCACTGTCGGACAAACGAAGAGGTGATGGCAGCTCTCCACGGAGGCACCGACACAAGGGATTTGGCAAGAATAAAGATGGCCATAAGATACGAACAGAAGAAGGTTGGTAGCATCTTGGTGATCGTCTGTACCCAAGTTTGACACGTGACAATGTGTAAATGTGTAACTATCTATGATTCACTATGACATCATGGTTTCTGCTGTTGCCTGCCCAGGCACTAAGTCTGATTCATTATCCGGTAAAGGTAGTATCGTATATATTTTCACCAACCAGTTCAGCTCTGTAGTCGATCCACACTCACAGAAACTGGGTTACTGACAATTTGCATAAGAGAATTGTCTGGGAAGCAAAGCGATGAGAAAAGGAACTGGCCACTCCACCTCGTAAGTCATGGCATAGAATGTGTGAAGAGCTAGCACTTTACACCCCAACGGTAGTATCTGCTGTGGGACTACCTACTGTATGACGTGCGACGATTTGTGACTTGCGGTAATGTGTGATCTTCAGGGATTTGTGTGTGACTTGCGGTAAAGTGTGACCTATAGGGATTTGTGTGTGACTTGCGGTAAAGTGTGACCTATAGGGATTTGTGTGTGTTGATGAGTTATTGTCATGATTAATGAGAGCATGTTGATGTACGGCTGTACCAGTGTATCGGTGAGATGATTTATGAAACCGTGTTGATGTAGGTCTGTGACAGTGGATCATTTTATTAAATGGGATAAAATATACTGTGATAGCGTCATTGTGATGATTTATGAAATAGGTTGATGTATGACAATTTGATGATTTGTGACGTGGGATGATGAATGTATGTAACAATTTATGAATGTGATGATCTATGAAATGGTGTACGAAATGAAATGATGTTGTATGTATGTGACAACGTGTCATTGTGATGATTCAGGAAATGTGAAGATGCATGTAAAGATTAAGGAAATGTGAAGATGCATGTCTGCTTTTTGCATGAATAGGGTCCTTTTCTACGTCTTAAGGCATAATGGCCACATAGTGCTAGATGCTTGTATAGACCAACTGGCAAACCTGAGAGTGATAAGATCAGTATCAGTCGGCCGCCTTTACTCCCAAGACATTTCCTGTTGGCCAATTTAAACTGAATCGACCTTGGAACCCACATTAATTTTTAAAATCTGCTTATGTGGACTGGAACTGATGACAACCGGGCCTACAGGCAAGCGTCTAGCCACTACCCTACCGCGGCTTCCTCTTGGTATGGGTGTGATAGATGAACTTCAGAGAAGTAACGTCTTTTGACCTCTTTAGACGATCCTAACAGTAAAGAATAGCTTACAACTGTGAGTGTTAATATATTGTCAATTCCTTCAAACGTACTAATTTCAAATCCTTGCCTCTTCACGTGAAGATGGGTATCTAGATTGGTATCTAATCATCTGACTACTCCTCCACCCCCAGTTTATTTCTCACGCCAGCTGCCAGGAACATTTGGCCAGCATGTGGTACTCTGGGGCTTCCTGGTTCCAGCACCAGAACTTTCCAGTGAAGCTGGTCATGGTACCTTTCGGGATTATATTCATTCCAGTGACAGCGATCATCTACGTCTTTCTGCCGTACTCCAGGGTAAGTGTTCCAGTCTACAGGTAATCACACAGCATATACTGCCTTACAGGTGTACGGTTATAGGTCACTACTAGAGACATATTATGAATTGGGTGTCCAGATGATTTCCTCGAACTGCCTTAGAGATGTACGGTTATAGATCACCACTAGATAGATGAATTAAGAATTGGGTGTCCAGATGAGATCCTCGAAGCGTTTCCTTCCACGTGAAATCAAAGACTCCACTAATCACTATACACACAGTCGAAACCTGTTTGAACACTATCTCTAAGTACAGACTACATGCTCTCCTGAATGAAAAAGAAACAACCAAAAATAATTACTCTTATCTCAAATGACAACTAGTATAATAAGCATCCGCATACGTATGGTACGTTACACATACCTCAGGTAGTTATAATGCCCATGTTAAAAATTGCTTTAGTGAGTTTTGTATTATTGATTATTTTCCATGCTTTTTAATGCATATTGTTGTCTAAGATTAGCTTCATAAGTGATGTATGAATGAAATAATGTATGAGAGGAAAGAGATAAGAAGGGCAGAATGTTAGACGGGCCTGCGTGCCCAACTCTTACCCCTTTGAAAATACCGTTTGTTCGTTCGTCCGTTCCTTCTGTGCATTACTTGGCTTAGAATCCAGACTCAGCTGGGCTGTAACGTAAGTGTAAGGTTAAGACTGTCCAATGGCAGATATTGTTGTTCGGTGAGAACGTTTAGGCTATCACATAGTCTAGAGCACGGCATCGTGACATGGTGACGCGTTATGAGGACTTCATCAATGGTGCGATGAGTCTAAAGGATGGCATCATGCGATGGGCCCGTCTAGAACGTTATATCATGAGTTGAGACGCGTCTAGAACACGACATTATGATGTGGAGCGCGTCTGGAACACGAACTCATGTTGTGGGATGATCCTGGTTGCTTTTTGCGTTGCCTTTCCTTCCCAGACAATTGGTACAAATTTACGAACAGGGTCTGGTACCCATGAGTGTAGGCTGGATTCATTCCAGAAGCCAGATTACTATAGGCAATCTGTATGTTGGCATGTGGTGATATTTTCAATTATAAGTCGATGTGGAGGAAAAAATAAGTTTCAAGTAACCTAGCTTTGACAGGCACACATGGATTCTTCTTTTGTACCACACGAATGATAACTCGGACGTCGTACAAAAGGATACAAATTTATTCTGGACTAGTTACACAATAGCTCTGAGAGCTGATAATCATATGGATCATATACATCATGACAATATTACGTTATGACGTTATCTATGGTAATATCTACTGTATTATTTTAAGCCTGTCACCACTATTTCTACTGTCCTATAAACAACACAGTATTCAGAGCGAATACTACGATCCGTCCTCTACGCTGTCATGTCCCCGTCTGCTTGACTTTCGTGGCGTGTCCAGCCACGAGCCGGTGACCCTGCGTGCGTCAGCAGGTTTGCGTGCTCGGTATACCAGCACGCGTTTAGTGGCTTGTCAATAGCTTACTCTTCTAGAGTTACTACTATTAATGGATACTCCTCGTGGTAATGGTTTCCCCACTCTAACCTGAGTAACTCCTGATCATGCCCTGCCGTGTCCCCTTTTAGGACACGTGTGTGTCCAGTCGGAGAACTGGTCATAGTTCTCCCTACTGCTTCTGTCCCTTCTATTCTTTATTTCCTAGATAGGGATGTTATCTCGATCCTGTCTTAGTCCTCTTCCTTAGTTTTACTCCTCTCTTCTCTATCTGCCTACATGCAGCTCTTTAACAGGCTCTCCCTCCGTCTGTGTTGAGTTACAAGCTTTTAGCTTATCGGTGTAACGCAAATGGATATCTAAAAGAAAATTAGGCCTGTCTAATTTTGTCAAAGGCTGCATGAGCTTGCTAACTATGTTCTGGGTATAGCACAAGACCTCTACTTTCCAATGTCACACTGTTGAATCCCTTCACTTGGCTATAGATTATCACACCACACTAGTACAGTTGGCTAGAGCCCTTGCTCATTCTAACATTATACTTCTTGGAAGTTGTGTGACCCGGAGCCGTTGCCTTAATAGACCTACTCCTCCAATTGTCAATTTAACTGACAACCCAAACAAATTGTCCCTATTATGGGTACAATCCATGAATTATATTCATGCTCCCATATAATATATACTCCAACTTGTATATATGCTTTGTGCGGTAATGTTCACCTATCTAGCTTCCGCTCGTGAAGAAATCTTTCAGTGTTAAACTAGGGTTTCGAAAGTTTGTAGTGTCCCCTGTTCATAGTTATTATGCCCCTTTGCAAGTAATGATGTATGCAACTTTATCTGTTAGTTTTCCTGTTTGGTTGCGTGTTTGCATTTAACTAATGTGTGCTTAAATTACCAACATGTGTGTATGTCTATAATTTACATGTATGTTATCTTTCAAGCGCCATAAAACGGTTTATTGTAGTCACAAACGAGTGTGTAAGGCTGATTTATGAATACTTAGCCGGTTTAGGAAGCTTAAAATATGTTTCCTATCTCTATCATGAAAGTATGGCAACAACACGGATAAAAAACGAACAACACATTGTGTTACACAAATTGACACGGACGAATTACAAAAACTGATGTCGTGCGGCGAACAATCCGCAAACTGTCTCATTCCTCTGTATTTATTTCATTCACTTTCACACTTCTTTTATTCACGCTTTCATTCCACACTGGTTTAAAAAGGCGTTATGTCATTAAAATACTGTTATACACAAGAAAATGAATGAAAAATATATTTACAATAAATGGTTGGCTCGGTTTACCAACGTTTTAGAGCCAAATGACTGTGCGGTATTTCTGCACCGGTCATTTCTGTACAAAAATTTACATGGTTGCGAGGATCGTTTACTACCGATCCTGAGAGTAATGATTACTATACTTAATCTAATCTACGTTGGTGTGCTAAGCTACGCTAACTAAGGGAAATAATCTAACTAAATGAATAAAATGGGGTAAAATGTGTTAGTTACCTTAATGTGTGTTTCTAAATATGATGTTATAAATTCTAAATGAAGGTATCAATTTTAAGTAATGTTTCATTTAACTAATCTATATGAAAATGTGTTTAAATGCTGATGAATTAAACATGTGTTTACTAAGTTCAAGAGTACGATCTAATGAAATGGTATATATGAATTTCTAAATTAGTGTAGATGAAGTTTAACTCTTAAATGTTACTAGTTTCTTATTAAACAAAAATAGTATAGGGATGGTTTTGAACATTCTATTGCAACTACAAAAGTTATGATATTAAATGCAACTGTCATAAAAACATGTTATGATACATATCACATACATTTCTAACTATACATTAATTACATTAACTAATTCCAGGTGTGTTGTTGGAGTCGCGTTCTCTGTTGAATCTCGTTGAAATAGAGTAATATAGACAATGTCTGATATATACGCGCTCGTCCTGGGTAAAGTTTGAATACAGTCCTACTCACTGGTTACATATATAATATGATGATGGCGTAGACATCTCCTAACGTGTCTGTCCTTTCTCACTAGTAATGACACAGTTCGTGCTAGTCAATTTAAGGCGATTCATAATTCTCAGAGCACAAAAGTGTCTACAATTCAACATTCTGGACACAGATTACTTAAAGTGTCGATGAATGGGGTGCTGTAGAATCGCTCCTCTCAGGTACGTCAGGTATCTCTATCTGAGAAGGTCTGCTGAGCGTGACTGCCAGTAAGTTCATCTTTCCCTTTATATGTTTAATCGTGAACGAGTAGTTCTGGAGAATCAAAGACCACCTATAGATTCTGTTATTTTTGTGGACTCCAGACTCCATAACTGTAAGAGGGGAATTATCAGTTTCGATGACAAAATGAGTGCCAGCTAAGAATCGGTGAAGTTTACGGACACAATAGATGACGCTTAAAGCTTCTAATTCAGAGACTCCATACCTCGACTCAGCAGGTGTAATTTTCCGGCTTACATAAATGATTGGGTGGAAGATTTCATCATGGAACTGGCCTAGTACGCCAGCGATGGATATAGCACTTGCGTCTGTACGGAGAAAATACGTAAGGCTTCGATTAGGTAAGCGCAATATTGGTACAACGCTAAACATTTGTTTTAATTTTGATAATGCATCAATTAAATCTGCATCTTTTACATTCAATTTTACAGATTATTTCAATACATTCGAGAAAAAAAAACGCTGGTAATGTCAGCTAAATTAGGTATGAACTTGTTGTAGTAATTTACCAGACAAAGTAAGCTTCTAACTTGCTTCTTGGTCGTTGGCATTGTTAAATTTAAAATTTTAGTTACGATCTTATCATCTGTTTTAAGTTGGCCTCTCGTGATGGTATGGCCAAGGAAGTCAATTTCTTCCAGAACCAACTCAACTTTTGTTGGTTTCACAGTAAGACCGAAAAGTCTCAATCTATCGAAGACATGTCGCAGTTTTTGTAGATGTGTAGTCCAGTCTGCCGTATGAACACATATATCGTCAATGTACGTCTCCGTATTCGTTACTAAGGCTATTATCTGTTGTCTTTGCTCGTCTGTGAGTCTTGGTTCTATCCGTATGATATCAAGTCATGTCTACTGTCGGAACTGGTAGTTCCATGTCGTCGTCTTCTATATGATTCAGTACTGTGGTGGTACTAAGTGCGTGTTCTATTTGCTGACTATGTGTATCTGCGATGTCGTCGTCTTCTGTCACACTAACTAGTGTAGTTGCGTTGTGTACGTCTGTCGTCTGGTTGCTTGGTGTAGATGCATTCTGTTCGTCTGTCATCTGTTCTTCTTGTCGTGAAAAGTAAGGCTTCAGCATGTTGATATGAAATATCTTTAATTTTTGGTTTATCGATATTTCATAATCGACATCTGATATCTTTCGTACCACTTTGAATGGCCCTTGCCATGAAGTTAACAATAAGTTACGTTTCTCTGGTAATAGAAGTAACACCTCCTGTTCAGGTTCGAGGTGTATGGTTTTGGCACCCTTGTTGGCATAATGGCGTTGTGCCTCTATAAAATTTTGTTGGGTGGTATTATCAATTGTACCGCTAGGTTTAAAAAGTTGTAACATCTCTTCCTGCAGGTCATCTTGATGTCTCTGTGTCTCTGACCTGGTTACTGCATTAGCCGTGTTAGTTTCTTTCCAGGCTAATATTTCATCAGCAGTGCAGTGTTTTAACCCCGGTAGGCAGCCAAGAATTAGGTCAGTACACGGGTTGTGTAAAATCGTGCACGTAAATGTGCCGGAAAGGAACGGGGTGTTTATACGGGCTTTTGCCAGTGGGTACTTCTCAATATTACCCGAAAAGGTACGGCATTTCACAAAATCGCCCGTATAATCCTCTGGATTAGCTAGTTCTTTCCTTAACCCGATTAAACTACTCCCACTATCCAGTAAACATTGGCATGGAAAATCATTGACCAGTGCATCGTGGAACATTAGATTGCCTCTGGGGGCTATAGCTGCGTTCGCATTCTCAATAGAGAATTGTACAATGTGCCCACAGTTGAGTTTTCCGTCCGTATGGAACTGGTGACAAGTTTCACATCTTTCAAAGTTTAAAATATCTGTCACAGCAGCCACATTCTCACAGTCATTGAAAGGTAACACATTTTCATTCTCACACTCAGTTTCACTGCCACTATCGGAAGATGTGTCAATCAGTACAGCATTGCTGGCTTTCATTCTCTGACGACCCAAATATCTACTGCTATAATGTCCGTACGAGGAACAAAAAAACATTTAACTGCACGCTTGTATGCACTCCTTTTGCTCTCCTGCTTTTTAATCATTATTTCAAGATGCGCAGGGTATGACGGGTTCTTGTCACACATAGAATATTGTTGGTGATTTAAATGACAGTACATACATAGGGGTGGCTTTTGGTCTTGCCTATCTTTCTTCTGGTAAGATTTGTGATTGAAAGATTTTCTAGGCTGGTTTTTGGCAAAAGCCGCAATTTCAGATTCATTTATGGATGATATAAAAATGTCTCTGTTCGACGAAAAATAAGCCGAACCTCGTTTTTCCAATTGTTCCAGTGACTCAATGTCTGCTTGTTGCAGGAACTTAGCGAAGGGAGATGGAACCGTAGATATAACTTTGTCCATGATCATTAAGTCTTGTAGCTTATCAAAACTTTCCCCTATTTTCGCTGCCTTGAGCCATTTATTGAAGACACTTTGAACGTTGGATACATAATCGATGAACGTTTCGTTCGATTTTGGTTTAATTTGAGAATACTGGATCTGATATCCAGGAGCATCGAGTAAAAAATGCTGCATAATTCTATCATGAATATATTGGTAGTTAGTTCTTAACTCTGCTGGAATAGATTCAATTACTTTCAAGGGCTCACCAGAGAGATTCTTCATGTATATCATCGCCCAATCTTCCAAAGGAACTTTTTGAAATTTAAGCTGGAACTCGATATTCTAGGTCCAGGCGGAGATGGAATCTCCTTGGCAGTAGGGCTTCACAATCCCTTTATATTTAGTAAATTTGTTTTGCTCCTCCTGACTCTTTTGCTTAGTGGTAGCTATCTGAACATGCGAATCAATCTCCATTTCTTTCATTCTTAACTGTGTCTGTGAGTCTAATTCCATTTGTTTTTGTTTGGTGGCTTGCTCTAATTCTATTTGCTTTTCTTTTAATTCTAATTCTTTCTGTTTAGTGGCTTCTCCAACCTCTAACATTTATTTTTGGTGTTGTCTCTCACGTGCTCGTTCATCTCTTTCAGCATCTTTCGCTTCTTTGTCCTTTAATGCTTTCTGCTCTGTGTATTCTTTGTATTTACGTTCTGCCCATTGTTCTAATTTATCCCCGCTATGGCCTAGTTCTTTCCCCGCCTTTATAAATTCCCCTAGTGTTGACATTGTATAAATTTACGTTCACACACCAATGGTACTACAAGCAACTTTATATCACCAAATATTACACAATTGGTACGACTAACTCACTTTGCAATCAATAAGTATGAAAAATTACAGTATCGCACTGGAAAAAGAAGATGCGTTCATTAATTGAGATCATCAAAATATGTAAAGATACTCATCTGATTTTCTGAAAATTTTGCCACTTGGGATGTCACACTTCTGTCTTACACACAAGATGGATCGGCTCGCTACTACGATCGATGTTCTGTTCCGTAGAGCAGCAACAATTAATACATTGCATGTGTTACAAAAATACAAGATAATAAATAATTTTAGTCTCCCATTCTTTCCGATATGAAAAACACAAATGTGGTATGATTGATATGAATGATATGAATGATGTGATTTGAATGAATGAATCGTCAATGAATCGTCAAATGTCGGTCTATATCGTCTTGTCTTCGCTTACTGTTGTCTCTGACTGAGCTATACTTTCTGGTCGTAATCTGCACACTAGTCTACTTTTCCCTGTACTAACTGTACTTTTGACATGGTACTATTTCGTGAGTAGATTCGCTGGATAGTCAAAACAAAAATATAAGATCTTCAAAAATAATCATCAAAATAATTAAGATAATTAGAATAAGCAAAATAATCCCACCATAATTCTTGTGGGCCCTCTTATCGAGTCAATCAAAAATAATGACATATCAGTATCCAAAATAATGATCGCACTGCTCTTAAACGATGCTTTCAAAACATTTCAATGTGAGCGCGGTGCGTCATTTTTACAGGTCAATTTCAAGACCCCAAAATCGATAATATCACAATCGTGGTTTGGGTGAATCACCATGTTATACGTTCACACTAAATATAGTATTTATATAATTCTAATACTTATGTGGGTTGATGTTTCACAAATAAATCTGACACTTAATATGTATCAAATATAATCCTAACTTCAAATATAATACTTTTGTGGGTTAATGGTTGAAAAATAAGTGCTTGAACGTAGTTCAAGCCCCACCTTCTGACACCAAATATAATCCTGCCTGTCAGCAACCTAACTTTGACAGGCACACATGGATTCTTCTTTTGTACCACACGAATGATAACTCGTACGTCGTACAAAAGGATACAAATTTATTCTGGACTAGTTACACAATAGCTCTGAGAGCTGATAATCATATGGATCATATACATCATGACAATATTACGTTATGACGTTATCTATGGTAATATCTACTATATTATTCTAAGCCCAAGTCACCACTATTTTTACTGTCCTATAAACAACACAGTATTCAGAGCGAATATTACGATCCGTCCTCTACGCTGTCCTCTACGATCCGTCCTGTCTACGCTCTACCCGTCTGCTTGACTTTCGTGGCATGTCCAGCCACGAGCCGGTGACCCTGCGTGCGTCAGCAGGTTTGCGTGCTCGGTATTCCAGCACGCGTTTAGTGACTTGTCAATAGCTTACTCTTCTAGAGTTACTACTATTAATGGATACTCCTCGTGGTAATGGTTTCCCCAATCTAACCTGGGTCTGATCATGTCCTGTCGTGTTCCCTTTTAGGACACGTGTGTGTCCAGTCGGAGAACTGGTCATAGTTCTCCCTACTGCTTCTGTCCCTTCTATTCTTTATTTCCTAGATAGGGATGTTATCTCTATCCTGTCTTAGTCCTCTTCCTTAGTTTTACTCCTCTCTTCTCTATCTGCCTACATGCAGCTCTTTGACACCTATGTGTTACTCGACCCATGGCCCCTTCATTACTCCGAGGAAAGGCTAGACGGACAAATAATCAGACTGCAACTGGTACTGTTAGCAATGGGACTCTTCGCTGGTGGTTGAAGATGAGGACGTAGGTTGTATGAGAATGTTCCCATTGACATGATGGCGGTTCTTAACCCAACTAAACTCATTACCAGTCGTGACTCGACATGCTTCTAAATGGGCATGTTATGGGCATGTAGAGTAAGTGCTAACCGGTACAGTGGCTTATTGAATGGTGATGAATGAATCACCAAAAAACGAGAAGTAGATTGTGAGCTTTACTGAAACACGTCGTGTTTCAGTAATGTTCACAATCTACGTCTGGTTTTTTTTTTGTTTTTTTGTTGTTGATTCATTCATTGCCTTTTTGAGCTTTACTGCAGTTCCCTTTAATCTTGTTAACTTATGGGATGGTGAAACAGTTTCGTAATTCCCCGATACATCGAGTCCAGGGTTCGAATCAGCTGCTACCAATTTGGAAGCAGACCGCTTTGCGTTGTTTACGATGGTATGAGACGTCGGCTGTTCAAAAAGCAATGGCAAACTACTTAACTACATTTGAATAACGAAGACACAAAACAATAGATTGCACGATTTATTGCCTGACATATTTCACTGCATCTAGTCAGGTACACACTGCAGAATTCACACAGCATAAACTAAAGCAATAAGGCAAATCCTTCAGGCGGAAATATACAACACACATATTCACACAGTAATTTGAATTGTCTACCACGGTAATTTTGCGTGTGTTTTCGTTACTGAACTAAATTGCCTAGTAAATCACCAAGAAGCAACACATGCAGGGATTGATTACTGCGCCATGTGAGAGGTAACTAACTATTTTAAACACACATTTAACACATGTAAATGGACCCGCCGTGTGTTGAGCCTACACTTCTCCCTTCCCTTCAGGTCGGCAAGATCCTCAAGTCTCCCTTCATGAAGTTCATGAACTACATCTGTTCATACACCGCCTTCCTGGTCCTTCTCTTTTTGGGAACTCAGCTCTCGTCCTTCAGAAGTTCGCATCTCTTTTTGGGCACCGAGGGAGTGGTGAACGGTCTTATCATGTTTTATGTTCTAGGTGAGTAATCATCATCATCATTTATCTTCTAGGTGAGTAATGATCCTCAGGTTGCATGTTCTAGCTGATTAATCATCATCATGTTTCATGTTCTAGGTGATTAATCATCAGCATGTTTATGTTCTAGGTGATTAATCATCATGTTTTATGTTCCAGTTGATTAATCATCATGTTTTATGTTCCAGTTGATTAATCATCATGTTTTATGTTCCAGTTGATTAATCATCATGTTTTATGTTCTAGGTGGTTAATCATCATGTTTTATGTTCCAGTTGATTATTCGTCATGTTTTATGTTCCAGTTGATTAATCATCATGTTTTATGTTCCAGTTGATTAATCATCATGTTTTAAGTTCTAGGTGATTAATCATCATGTTTTATGTTCCAGTTGATTAATCATCATGTTTCATGTTCTTGGTGTATAAACATCATGTTTTATGTTCTTGGTGATTAATCACCATGTTTTATGTTCCAGTTGATTAATCATCACGTTTTATGTTCTTGGTGTATAATCATCATGTTTTAAGTTCTAGTTCTAGTTGATTAATCAATATGTTTTATGTTATATTATGTTCTAGGTGATTAATCATCATGTTTTATGTTCCAGTTGATTAATCATCATGTTTCATGTTCTAGGTGTTTAATCATCATGTTCTAGGTGATTAATCATCATATTTTATGTTCCAGTTGATTAATCATCATGTTTTATTTTCCAGTTGATTAATCATCATGTTTTATGTTCCAGTTGATTAATCATCATGTTTTATGTTACAGTTGATTAATCATTATGTTATATGTTCCAGTTGATTAATAATCATGGTTTATGTTCTAGATGAATGATGATTATCGTGGTTTATGTTCTAGGTGAATAAGCATCATTATGTTTTATGTTCTAGGTGATTGATCATCATTATGTTTTATGTTATAGGTAGGTAATCATCATCATGTTTTATGTTCCAGGTAGGTAATCATCATCCTCATGTTTTATGTTCTAGTTAGGTAATCATCATCATGTTCTATGTTCTAGGTAGGTAATCATCATCATGTTTTATGTTCTAGGTAGGTAATCAACATCCTCATGTTTTATGTTCTAGTTAGGTAATCATCATCATGTTCTATGTTCTAGGTAGGTAATCATCCTCATGTTTTATGTTCCAGGTAGGTAATCATCATCCTCATGTTTTATGTTCTAGTTGGGTAATCATCACTACACAGAGCGTGAGAGACGTAAGATGGTGCATGAAGGTGGAAATGACCATGTTTTCACATGCATCCACTGTGAACAAACACTTGCAGCACGAATTGGCCTTATCAGCCACACTCTCCACCGCCATGGGTCGTAGTTATTAAGCCTTTTATGAAGCACAATGTACCAAACTATCGTCTGTCAAGACGGAAAGGTGCCAATGCAATGGGTAATCATCATCATGTTTTATGTTCTAGTTGGGTAATCATCATCATATTCTATGTTCTACGTAGGTAATCATCATCATGTTTTATGTTCCAGGTATGTAATCATCATCCTCATGTTTGATGTTCTAGGTGAGTACTCATGATCATTATGTTTTATGTTCTAGGTCAGTGCTCATATTCGTCATGTTTTATGTCTAGGTGAGTAGTCATCACCATATATTATGTTCTAGGGCAGTGCTCATGATAATGATAAAGATGATGATGATGATGATGATGATGTATACTCATCTACACCATAAAACTTGATGATGATGAATACTCACATAAAAAGTAAATGATGATGATGATGAATACTCACCTAGAATATAAAATACAATGATGAATACAAATCTAGAACATAAAATATAATGATGATGATGATGATGATTATGATGATGATGATGATGATGATGATGATGATGATGATGATGATGATTATGATGATGATGATGATGATGATGATGATGATGATGATGATGACATACCATCCCATTAATGAAGCTTGAATTTAACTCCCCCCCCCCCCCCTATTGTGTATTCAATATTCATGTTTCTGCTGCAAACAACAGCGTCGGTCACTGTTAGTTTTCTATGGTACGTAGCTGTCTAGATACTTCTTATTCTTGAAGGTTCAACTTTTGGAACTTCATGATTTTCTTATTTTCACTTCCAACCCTTACAACTGTCACATGTTATTGTTTGTTATAGGTAAGAAACTCGATCGACTTATTTAAGTGTTTTTTTATTAACTTTAATTTTCAAAATCCCCATGGCACTATGTGTGTTAATCATGTCTTTATCATAAAAATGTGTATGTGTAATCCATTTTAATGACCTAGTGTTATACTAGGTTTACTTATTCTTGTCGATCCCGCGCTGTTTCAACCAACAAAACTGTACACCTGCTTACGTTACTTTCTTTATTGCTTTTCCTCTATTGTTGAGTGATGACCTTCTCCATATGGCTCAGAATATATTCTCTATATAGCAGTTGTACATGCAGTAGGGCAGTGGTTCTCAACCTTTTTTAGCCCGTGCCCCCCTTCACCATATTTTCAGAACGTCATTCCCCCCTTCCTATCAGAAATGTGGCCCGTGCCCCCCCCCCCTCCCCTTTCATCGTATTTTCAGAACGTCATTCTCCCCTTTCATATTTCCTATCTAAAAATCCCCCACCCCTACACAGCATACGTAAAAATGTAAGGTAAACTTAATAGCATATACTAAAACAAGTCTAGACATCCACATAAAACATGATTTGTGGGTCTACTTACTTTATAAAATAAATTTTAGAAGGACGAGACATACATAACTGTAAAGTATGAAGGGAAAAACAATATCAAGTAATCGGTTCTTGTATTAACGCGATCTTGAAATGGTCTTCATTCCCCCCCCCCCGGAAACCCTAAAATTCCCCCCTGGGGGGGGGGGGGAATTCCCCGCCGGTTGAGAACCACTGCAGTAGGGTAACAGACACTCTTGCATTACCCATGTCTGGTAAATAGTACACTTGTGGTTATGTCCTAGGTTGCTTCTTTTTCCGATAATCTATGCCATGTGACATTGGTTATCATATATCTTCCTTCGACCTTCTGTCTCGTGTACTGCCAGACATTTCCGATACCGATGTTCCTAATGCCATGCCGTCAAACTGCCCAGCCTCTTCCCTTTCAGTCTCCCCCTGCTTTTCCTGTCCTTCAACATCTCTGTACCCACGACACTTCGACTTTTCCTTTCTCCTGACGCGTCCCAAGAATTTGAACTGTCCCCTTCTGACACGAGCAACCAATTCTCTTTGTGATTTTACATTCTGCAAGGTATCTTCATGATGCTTTTTTTCATTCATATTCTAGTATAATCAGTCACTATTTGTGTGTTTTCCTAAGGAATATTTAAAGTGTTTTTGAAAGGTAAATATGATGCAACAGTTCTCAAATTGCATGATCTAGTAAACTAGTACTCATTATGTTTTGTTTTTCTTTAAAATGAATATTACTTTGTATTTTAAGTGAGCACGAAATATCGCACGCATTTACTTAAATTGTACTTGTGTGTATTAAATTAGGTATACCTCCTTCTTATTTCATGGTATGCACATACAGATTACAAAGCAAGAATTATAAACATATTTCTTTGCTCTTGTCCTATTCAGGCATGTTCTGGGCAGAATGTAAGCAGCTCTGGGAAGAAGGGATCCAGATCTACTTCTCTCAGATGTGGAACTACATGGACATCACCATGCTTGCCCTGTACACGGCAGGGTACTCTACTGAAGCGGTCATCTACAAGAAGACACAAGGATACGCCAACAGCCTCGTCCACAGCGCCGGTCAGTGACTCTGGTGACTGCACTCGCACGTCTCAGCTGTAATTGTAACACTCGCACGTCTCAGCTGTAATTGTAACACTTGCACGTCTCGGCTGTAATTGTAACACTCGCACGACTCAGCTGTAATTGTAACAGAAGTTATGACTGCTAGCATTTTGAAAAGAGGTTTAAAAGGCCAGACGACTTCTTGGCATCGGATTTTATCCCATATGGATCTGTCTCTTTCCGCGGGGCGGCCTGCCGAAAGCTTCGCACAAAGCACGAACTCCGCAGCTTCAGAGACGATCCTCCGGAGTCTCCGAGACAACGGCACTCGTGAACGACATGGTTCGGAATTTAATCCACAACCTTCGGAGCTCGAGGTGGGCCACGTACAGGCAGACCACTTGGCCACAGAGAATCCCCGAAGGTGTTAGACATGTCTTCACGTGAGGGAGGAGTGGCTCATGGGATACAACTTCCACCCCTGGCCCAAGCAGACACGGTATAGAAATCTGGGTTTGCTGCTGCCGAGATGTTTATTTTTAAAAAGTCGCTTAAAAGTCGACAGGGTCGACTTCATTGCACCGGGTTTTATCCCATATGGCTCGGTCTCTTTCCGCAGCACGGAAAGCGTCGCATAAAGCACGAACTCCGTAGCTTTTAGCGACGACCCACAGGAGTCTCCGAAGCATTTAACTCGTAAACGGAAGGACGCGGCCCGGAATCGAACCCACAGCCTTCGGAGCACGAGTCAAACGCCTTGACCACTTCGCCACAGAGACTCCAGAGACAGGAGTTTATATGGAAACACAAAATATGACCGACAAGCTTGGCGGATGGAAACACACATACAGATACAGGCCAACGTTTCCACCAAAATCTGTATCAACGTAACAAAAACGAAGCACACAAAACAATATTTATAAACAGCGAGCAACACAATTTAATACTTCCCTAAAGGCTTGTCCAATCCAGGAGACTGACCGACATGCCCACTTTTAGTTCCCACTCTCCTGGATTTGATACTTTTCTTTTTAGTGCTAATTGTCTTGTTAGTTTTCTATATATTTTTATTGTTTCGTTTATCTCAGTTACAATGTCTAAGTAGCTCTATTATGTCAAAGATTCCCAGCTATAGATATAATCGGTCACTTGTTCTCACTTTCAGACGAGACGATCCTCAACCCACAGATCCTGTCCAAGGTTCTCTTTTCCGTGGCTAACGTTATGAGTTTCGCTCGTATCGCCTACATCCTGCCCGCTAGCGAGACCTTCGGCCAGCTCCAGATTTCCTACGGACGAATGCTTCAGGTGAGTTGTCTTGTTTGATTGTTTGTCATCTTATTCAGTCTGAAGATAGAAGACTCGCGTGAAGATATTGTGAAACATTTCAAATATTGGATATACGAGGGGACTTCAAATGAAAATCTGAAATATTTATTAGCCACAGGTGACACCAGACCGTCATCTAGCCTCTGAGGACAAAACCAAAACTAAAATGATTAAATTTCAAATAGGAACATGAAAAGTTAGGACACGAAATGAGTTGGGGAAGTTGAGCAATGTTAAAACAGAAGGGAGAATTCTTAACTAATTGAATAATATTAAATACTAGGGGGCATTTATAACATTAGATGGAAGCTGCACAACAGAGATTAAGAACAGGATAGGACAAGTAGAAGCTGCATTTCATAGGCAAGATGTGGCAGAGCACTTGATCATGATGAAAGTATTAATTCTTACATGTTATTGGCGCTTGGAGGGGGATTTTTCTCTGTGAGTTTTGATATTTGCTGCTAAAAATAATGGGTTAAGATTGTTACATATTACTAGTTAAATATTTCATAGATTTTAAAACTATGTTGACTTTACAACGAAATAAAACTAAGTTATCTCAACATGACTGTCTTAACTAAATTTTGGCCTCTTGGCCATTAAGAGTTAAATGTGTAAATGCTTGCTTACTTGCTTGCGTTCGCTGGCTGTGAACTCCAGCATGAAGTCCTGTATGTCAGATGAAGACATCCTGTTGTGCAACATCAGTGTGATGTCATACCGGACTGAGGTTTGCGTGAGTATCCGTTGTCTCATGTCTGGCTTATTGATGTGCAGACTGGTGGTTCCTCACCGTGCAGTCCGATTTCGGAAGAATCAGCGATCCTACTACGTTAGCCAGGACCCTGAAGGGACCTTCTGCCCAGGACGCACGACTAGGACATGTTAGTAGGTCTTGGCCAGTATAGAACCTGGCCCTGGTGCCTTGGAAACACCTCTGCGTCCCAAAATGTGTAAATGTTCCTGCTATTCTCAATAATTTCACCTTGAGAAGCCATGTTCTAGGTCACGCCATAATTCAGTAAGGTGATCGCTTCTATTACTGGATGTTGAGCAAGGTCCACTCTCTAGATACCCCACTCCCCCCCCCCCCCCCATGTCACAGCAGTTGCTTTTCAAAGTTAGAATAGTGCACACACCGATATGAACTTGATGGGCACCCTGCATGTTCTTGAATTGATTGTGTTTTATCGCAGGATGTGGGCAAGTTTATATTTATCTACTTCACCGTGATGATCGCCTTCATCTGTGGTCTCACCAGCTTGTACAGCATCTCCAGGAATGATAACTTTGCAGGGTATGTCTTTATTCTTATTTTAGTTAGTTCTTCCTGTGTCTCCTCTTTCATTTATGTCACAATTACCCCCATTGTCACATATACTTATGTTACGTATGTCGATTTTAAGCTTGTATCCATTACATTTCATACCTCCAATTAATGTTTATTGGCACACAATATAAAATAAAAACAAATACACAAACAAGTAAGTCCAGTAGCAGAAACCTGCTTTGGGTATGTGAACAGCTGGGGCCATCACATTTTTTAACTCTTTCACTACCAAACAAAAACTGGGCTGTGACCAAACAGAAATTTATGGCAGAAAATTGGAACTAGGGGTGTGTTACAATAATGCTTTTAAAATGGTTAAGATGGTAGCAGATCTATTGTATTACATGTGCTACAGTGCTACAAAAAACACAGTCTCTATTGACACCGACAAATTCTATTATTTATATTATATTATTTCTATTATAATTCATTAAATTAAATGCTTGGCTCATGTAAATCTTTCGGCATAATTTCCTGCAACAGACTGAAATTCTTCGGCAGGCAGAGTGTCAAACTTTCAGGAATACTCTGAGCTACTTTGCGATGAGCACTTTCCTTTACTTGAAATCCTTCTATAACAATTTTTATCCTCCTTTCTCTGTTTGCCATATGGAATGTAGGATGTGAGCATTGATCTGTGCAATTTCAAAGATCTAGTAGTAGATCTTCTTCCACCACTTAATGGTTTTCCTATCATGGATATTATAATATCCAACCATTTGGTCCATTCTGTCGCAGCCATTCATCGCCGTGTTATTTTCATGGAGACCATCTTCGGCTTGCTTTGCGGTTTTCGCAATCCACTCTCAACAGTTCTAACTACAGACTTTGTAGAGACAACAATGCATGTTTGTTTTTTAGCTTTATTTAGCCCTTCCACCAAATAATCATTTCATCAATGGACACATTTTCAAATGGGTAAAATGCTTCCTGGATATTCTTCAGAATCATGTCAACAAGAGGATCAATTTTTTTTTTTTTTTTTTTTTTTTTTTGTGGGTACCCTCAGGTTGACATACATGAAACATGGTGTGATAAATATATTATAATTTTCTAATTGATTACTGGGAAACGTAGTGGCAGTGGCATACCAAGGAGTATATAAATGTGCACTTGTACACCAGTAGTCTTTGATACATGGTCTTGGATCAAGTCCCATAGCAATAATGACAGACGTAAACTTCAGCCATTCGTGCTTCGTTGTCAAACACTCAGCTGTTGACGAACATTCACTGGTTTTTCTTTATCACCACGTGCTAAAACTTTAGACACAACTAAAAATTCTTTCTAAATATTCACTGATAAGGGAATCACTATTGTTTAAAACAGTTATAAACAATAATCTAGCTTGATCTCAAGTCATACTACGTGGACGCAAACTGGTGGGCGTTTCCATTGTGAAAAAACAAATTAACACTACCTTAAAACTGAAAATTCACAAGAATCCAAAATTATAAAACGAATGACCGCACCAAAATGGCGTAGAGATCTTTCGGCTGTACGACTTTTTAGTTTACTGTAACTTAAAATTCCGAAACGGAGCAGAAATATGTGAAATAAACCACTGATCATTTTGTGGCACTAAAACGGCGGACTGCCATCTCGGGAAATACATCGTGCCGATAGATGGGATCACGGTAGCGAAAGAGTTAAGCCTGAGTGCACGAGGAATACGTGGTCAGTCTCCCCTCGCAGGCATCGAAACTTCGTCCCAACGCTTTGATGAAATTAACAGCGTAGCATCCTGGCTATTCCCCAACAGGACCGCTAATGTGTTAGTGGCACCATATATAAATTACAAGCTGTAAAGCTGGAGAATGCCAGGCTAAGGAAAACACGAGTATAGAAAGTCGGCTTTACATCATCCATTGTATAGGTATCTTTGAACAGTGGGAATAGTAGTACGGCCTGGCTTGAACACTTGTTCGCTGGCTCTGGTGGTTATGTGTTGGTATCCATATTAATATTTTTTTTAAATTGACTGGACCTCCAGGTCGACCCAGCTTAAAATGGGTACCAGAAATGTTCTGGATAGAAAATTGGGCCGGCGTGATATTAACTATAGAAATGATCTCTTATTGTAGCCATCTTCTGGTTTATACCACATTATGAGTTTTTAGTTAAGTGCACGAACTACATAATAATCCTAACGATCCCAATGTCTTTACACTATAAAAATCCATACAATTCTCTGACGCGAGGATAGCCACTCCACACGAAACGTTCCTTTCTCCACCTTACTTAGCATACTCCTTGGTTCCGTAATGAATACAAAGTCGTGTAATTATTCCCTAATGTAAAATGTAGCCTGGGCAGCATCCAATCCGGCCTACTATTTTAGATCTCCAGCTGCCGATGGATATTTGATGGGCGCAGCATGCGCACATTTGTTTCCTTTCTTATTCCCGACAACTCATCATCATCATCCAGTGCTTTGATGGCTTCTCTACAAATTGCGAACTTCGACTGCATAAATCGATTCGTGTATTTACTCCTCGCCACGCCGTGATACAAGACTGTCCAGAACTTTCTCACGTCGTCTTCCTCTATCTCTCTTTTCACATATCTGTCCGGTTGTCACAACATGTTCCAGTTATTTTTTTTTTATTTTTTTTTCTGCTCATAATGTGGCCAAAACTTATGGCTTCTTCTTTCTGATGTTTGTGAAAATTGTCACATCGGTACAAACTGCAGAAATCACACAACATAAACTGAAAATATATACCACATATATTAACACAGTATATTCACACAGTTGGGGGATGCGTGGTCTCGAGGTATGGTGTCCAGTGATGACCGGGATCTTTTCTCGTGGACCTCTAGTAATAAGACGCCCGTGTGTATTGTTGCGCACGTAAAAAAATCCCTTGGCAGTTGTAAATCGAAAAAGAGTAATCTAACGGCGTTGCCCGGGCAAAATTTCGAGTTAAAAATCTATCCAAAGTATTTCAGGATCCTCGCTGGTGCTACGGAGTTCGTGCACTGAGCTGAGTTTCTCCAGACTAGGGTTTGAGTTAGGAGGAGAACGGAGCACTTATGGGTTGCACCCGTGTGCCGTGATGTTGATCCATCGACTAAACTCACACATTAATTTGAGTTGTCTGCCACTGTAATTTTTAAATGACTATCATCACTTTTTGTTTGCACAAAGTTAGCGTTTGTAAATACTTTCAAGATTGCATTTATCAGCTTTAAATTGCGACCATCTTGGTTGGTAAACAAAACGCGAAAGGCTTTGTTTCTATCAATCACGTGGCCGATTTCCTAATATGGCGACATATCGATGACGTAGGAAATTTCCGGTGTACATGCTATGCCAGGTAAACAGAGTGAATGTTTATTAATTGGGGCGCCAGAACAATAAACTGTTTTTGAGTATATTAAAGTATATTACAATTGGTTGCAATCATACCGTCTTTCAACAGCCTCATCGAGACAACGGGTACTCTATTCTGGGCAGCCTTCGGCATGGGCAACTCTAAAGCTCCCGAAATACTCAATGAAGACTCGAAGGACAATAACAACAAGAACAGAGCGGACTACAGGCCACTCGAGGGACGGATCATGGACAAGGACCACCTGGCGGTCATAGAGGTTGTGGGCTATATACTGTACGGTGTCTACATCCTGGGCGCAGTGGTGGTACTCATCAACATGCTCATCGCCATGATGAGCAACACGTTTGAGGAGATTCAGGTAGACCTCAGCACAGGCTCGTTGCTTGCTCTTTCTTCAAATGTTTATGTTTTACTTTTACATTTGTGTATTTTTCTTTTCCTCCAAATCGCCTTCCTTCCTTCCTTCCTTCCTTCATTAATTCCTTCCTTCCTTCCTTCTTTCCTTCCTTCCTTCCTTCCTGCCTGCCTTCCTGCCTTCCTTCCTTCCTTCCTTCCTTCCTTCCTTCCTTCCTTATTCCCTTCCTTCGTTTGTTTGTTTCTTTCTTTCTGTCTTTCTTCTCCTCTTTCTTCTCCTCCTCCTCCCGCAACTCACTCTTGTCTCAGCTGCTGGAACATGCAAAACCATTATAATTTACATATTTATAGTGTTGAGTCTGGTTACGAATTCTGCAGGTAAAGTGTGCACGTCTCTGAAATATGTTTCCCATGTATCCTTGTCGAATACAATCTTGGGCGACATGCAGGCATGCCACATGTCAGTCTGTAACTACCACTAATGTTGTATGTATATAAGTTGATGATAGCGTTGTGTGTGTGTGTGTGTATGTGTGTGTGTGTGTGTGTGTGTGTGTGTGTGTGTGTGTATGTGTGTGTGTGTGTGTGTGTGTGTGTGTGCTCTTCGCTAGTTGTTGAAACTAATGAAGAACCACGTATGGGAATTTCCTGAGTGCTGTGATGTTGGCTCTTGACTGAACTCAACTTATATACATACTGTATACTGGCACCTTATAGGTCAGCACGGCCGAATGGTTAAGAGCGCGTGTTCTTAAACACCCGGTGTGCTGATGTCGAGGTAAGTGGTTCAACTCCTACACCGGACAGTTGGACTAAAATGCTGACCTATCGTCTTTGACTTGGGGAAGTAAATTACAAGTACCTCTGAAGTCGGAGTGGGTACGCCTGATGGCGATGAACACGGTTAATAGGGAAAGCTAATCCACACGTAAAATTCAGTCCGGTACTACTAGAAGTAGTAGGTGTGGACTACGCTTGAGTTCAAAGCGAACGAGGTCAAAGAAAAAAAGAACTGGCACCTTGCCGTCTTGATAGACGATAGTTATTGTGTTTAACAACAAACACGTAATAGGCTCTGCATAGCACAAAGCCTGGGCTGAATTGCAGAGACCATGTGCTGCCATACAGTATGATCCTTCTCCGTCCTGCCTAGTTTACTCTAGAGGAAATGTAAGACCAATTCATCTTTTAAAAAAAAAAGCTGCAGAACCTACCGGATCAGGAAAGCAATGCAATTACTCTCCGCTTGTCCGAGTTACGATCCTACGAGCCTAGACCAGTTTCCGACCACGATATATATATATATATATATATGATTGATTGATTGATTGATTGATTTAGGAACCGACATCACAGCATTCGGGGCATTCCCATAAGCGCTCCGTCCCCATCCTCAGCAGCCAGCGAAGAGTTACAACCCCAATAGTTCCAGTAGCAATCTGATTATATGTCCGTCTCGCCTTTCCCCTTTGCGTCGAGCGTCGGCCAGATCCCCTCGTCACTCCTCGCTGTCGCATTCTTGCCAGACTATGGTGATGCATTTGCTCCTCCTAGGTGTACACGTGCTCCCACAAGGCCGCAACCACGTCTGCCTTGTCATGCATCAATACTCCACCAAGTTTTGCCGAGCCAGCCAATCTGTCCGCCTGTTCATTCCCCAGCACACCGGTATGCCCCGGAGAAAAGATCCAGGTGATGCTTGCCACCCGTGACCTCCGAAGCGAAGCAGGCCACTCTGCACGAAGCCTGCCTGTCCTCACCCTCCTCAACATGCTTTCTGAGTCAGTTACAATCACGATGTGTGTGTGTGTGTGTGTGTGTGTGTGTGTGTGTGTGTGTGTGTGTGTGTATGTGTATGTGTGTGTGTGTATCGTATTCTCCATCCAGCGGAAAGCTGCACTGACTGCCTCCACCTCCATTCTTAAGCTAGAAGTTATGGTATCATATGCCAGGCTCTCCTGCACCAAACGTCGACCATTAGCTTTTGCTAACAATCCCCCGGCACTTCTCCTACCTCTCAACACCGAACCGTCTGTGTAGATAATCACATCACCCGGGCGAGCATTATCCTGAATTAGTTGCTGGATTTCCACTTCCGTGGTCCCTGCTGGCCAATCCCTGTACTCCCGGCTCAATGTGATTATAACTCTGCACAAGTCTGACTGCTCCGCTGGCACTCTGACCCACTCCTCTCCTCGCCATCATGTTCTCCAAGATGCACTCCTGTCTGATCGTATCCTCCACCTGAGCCATCCATGATTTCCCTCTTATCAGTCTCTGACCCTTAACTGCTTCCAGCGCCTGATGCAACGGGTGATATATGTTTGCAGCTACTCTGAGGTATGCCTTCGCCTGCATCACCTTGTGCTTACCAGCAACAGTCGGCAGACCAAGGATGTAACACATACACAGTACTGGGGTGTCTCTGGTGCATCCCAGAATGACCGGCATAGCTTCGTTCTGAATGCGCTCTAATTTCACCAGCTGACTCTTTGAGACAGTGAACAGTGCTAGTCAATAATCAGTGACTGAGAGGATCAAGTGCTGGTATAGTGTGAAGAGCATTCACTGCTCTGTGTCAATTGCAGCCATAGTTTTAAGTGCATTGAGTCCCTTTTGAGATCTTGTCACAATCGTCTCCACATGGTCCTTGAAGGACAGACTCCTGTCAAATGTGATTCCCAGATACTTCAGTTTGTTTAAAAAAAAGAAGTCGCTTAAAAGTCGACTAAGTCGACTTCATTGCATCGGGTTTTATCCCATATGGCTCGGTCTCTTTCCGCAGCGCGGAAAGCGTCACAAAAAGCACGAACTCCGTAGCTCTAGCGGCGACCCACAGGAGTCTCCGAAAAATTTCACTCGCGAACCGAAGGACGCGGCCCGGAATCGAACCCACAACCTTCGGAGCCCGAATCAAACGGCTTTACTACTTCGCCACGAAGACTCCTTACGGGGTTTGTCAGTTTGTTCTCTCTGTTGACGCTTCTACCATCTATCGCGAAGCTTGGGACATCAGCTCTCACAACGCTGTTGTCCAGGGAACACCACAAAACAGCTGCCTTTTCCGGGTGGATAACAGCACTCATTTCAGTGCACCAGTCAGTCACATTGTCTACTGTTGCCTGTAGCTCCTGGGCTGTTTGCTCCCTATCTCTCCCCTGCCTATATGCAAGAATATTATCTGCTAATGTTAGTATCCTTTCAACCCCTGGTGCTTCTAGTTTTCCAAGCTTGCTTGTATACACGTTAAAGAGCACCGGTGAGATTGCAGATCCCTGTGGCCGTCTCTCAGAGAATCCTCTCTCTCTCTCTCTCTCTCTCTCTCTCTCTCTCTCTCTCTCTCTCTCTCTCTCTCTCTCTCTCTCTCTCTCTCTCTCTCTCTCTCATATGAAAACAAGAATCAACGTCGTTATACTCGAGATATTTCCAAACGTGCTGTTTCATTATCAAGTAGCCAAAGGCCAAATTCCCAAGCTGATTTTACCATTGGCAACATTTTGGACCGTCTCCTGCCTTTTCCTTTTATGGAATGTGTCTCATCTAGACACTCTGCTCACCTCATGTTGAATCAGCCTCTCCAGGTGTGGGTCCTTTATTTTGCAGCACTTCAAGCTTGATCCCATAGAACCTTCACCACCTCTGTTTTGTCATAACCTATCTAACCGTTCAAATGCTGGGCAGCAGCCAGTCTATTATCGTGTTCATGTCCTCGCATATCCGCATGCCCTGGTCAGAAAATACATGGTGTGCCCTTGACCTTCGTCTTTTCGAGCGATGTAAGCCACTCCACAAGGAACATACCAGATGCTATTTTACTCTAACAAACACAACGTGTTCTGTTCTGTTCTTCAACCACCGGAACGGCTCCGTTACAGCCTCTCTCTCTCTCTCTCTCTCTCTCTCTCTCTCTCTCTGTGTGTGTGTGTGTGTGTGTGTGCGTGCGTGCGTGCGTGCGTGCGTGCGTGTAATAGTTTACAACGGCAGATAGATTGGCAATGGTAAAGTTTGTTTTTGTTTTCTTCAGAAAAGTGAAGACAGCGAGTGGAAATTTGCCCGTGCCAAACTGTGGATCTCCTTCATCGAACAGGGCACCACGCTGCCCATCCCATTCAACATCATCCCGACCCCGAAGTCCGCCCTGAAGATCATGCGCTGGTTACGGGATTGCTTGTGCTATAGCGGGGTAAGGCTGTCATACATGTTGGTTCCTCGCCTCCGTTTGTCTGTTTATCTGTACTCCTGCCAGTATATCTGTCTAAATGTTTAGATGCCCGCAGAAGTCGGATGTGTCGGCCTAACGACGCAAGAACGCAGCTCTGCTGTAAACAGGCACAACGCAATCACGTCCGAAAAAGAAAAAAAAAACTCCGGATAAACGCAGAAGAAGAAGAAGAAGAAGAAGAAGAAGAAGAAGAAGAAGAAGAAGAAGAAGAAGAAGAAGAAGAAGAAGAAGAAGAAGAAGAAGAAGAAGAAGAAGAAGAAGAAGAAGAAGAAGAAGAAGAAGAAGAAGAAGAAGAAGAAGAAGAAGAAGAAGAAGAAGAAGAAGAAGAAGAAGAAGAAGAAGAAGAAGAAGAAGAAGAAGAAGAAGAAGAAGAAGAAGAAGAAGAAGAAGAAGAAGAAGAAGAAGAAGAAGAAGAAGAAGAAGATGTCTGCATGTCTAAGTATTTTTCTCTCTATCTAATCTGTCGATCAGTCTGTCTGTCTACGAGCATATGTTTAAATGTGTCTCTAGTGCTAAAGCTGTAAGGTATCGAAAAACGTTACATGTAGACTCGTATTACGTTATATAATCTCCTGGCAGATATTGCTGTCCAGCATGTCCTGTTGATAAAGGCATTGGAATGTTATTCCAGTAGTTTTTCCTTCCAATTTTACACAGTTGATACTTATTTCAACTACAGAGTCGATATTGATTATTTTTACATAAAGAGTTTATACTTATTTTATATACAGAGTTAGTACATGTGTTAACATACAGAATTGATACATATTTTAACATACAGAGTTGACACCCATTTCATGTTTATAAAGTTCATACTCATTTCATATACAGAGGTGATACCCATTTTACTAATATAGTTGATACTAATTTTACATTTAAAGTGTATTATGCCCATTTTAGATGTAAAGTTGTTACCCGATTTACATTTAAAGTGTGTGTGTGCGCGAACGCGCGCGCATCAGCTGGTTTTCTAGTGACTGCCGCTTCCATCGACGATGAAGTATAATTTTGGTGGCGGACTGCTTGCTGTGTTAGCTTTCTGGCAGCGGTATTATGCATGTACATCTTTGCAACGCGAATCTTCTATAACAAGATTATAGCAAGATGAAATTCGTATAAAATACAAGCCAAAGTCAAATTATACTTCAACCAGATTCAAAAGATTGTGTTACCAACCAGATAATTAGACAGCTCTGCAGCTGGACAGAGAAGGGCACTCACTTGTCCTGACAGTCGGATTGGACTGTCAAAGGCTGAAGTAACAGAACTCCATGTGGATGTGGAAGGCAAGAGGAAACCACCACACTATCTTCCCAAGTTTTCATGACTAAACACACTTCAATGTCAGTAAACGACGTCAACGACTGTCTTAGGACATCCTCATCTGGCGGGACAGTCAAGTGCCACGGGTGCCACCAAATCGTCATCCAGAGACTGGAGACAGCATCTTAATTAAAACAAATAAGTTTAAAATAGGTACATGGAATGTTAGAACGTTAAGTGAGCTTGGAAAGTTACACAATGTTATAAATGAAATGGAAATTAGTTACACAATGTTATAAGTGAAATGGATAGTATGAAATTGAATATCCTAGGCATAAGTGAGATGAGATAGAAGGGATCAGGCAAAATTAGAAACGAAAAACACACTATAGTTTATTCTGGAGGGGATACACGCGAAAAAGGAGTAGGGCTAATATTTGATATACAAACAGCCACATCAATTAATGGTTACTGGTGTATTTCAGACAGAGTTATTATTGTCAAATTGGGAAGTAAAATAAGAATAAACACAGGGTGTTTATAATCAAAAACAGGAAAGATATTATTGGAGGAAGATACTATGATAACGACGTGGAATGAGTATATAAGAGACTTATATGATGGAGAAAGGGCAGAAATAACAGAAGAAAGTAACACTTAGAAGGTCCGCCTATTATAAAAGAAGAAGTCGATGACGCTATCAAGCAAATGAAGAAAAGAAAAACAGCTGGACCAGATAGAATCACAATAGAAGAATTAGAAGTATTGGGAGAACTTGGAGTAGATATAATAACCGAAATGTTGAATGATATTTACTTCAGTGGATATATACCAAGCGATATGTTGAAATCTGTATCTATAACTATAGTTATACCAAAAAGACCAGGAGCAATTGAATGCGAAGATTTTCGTACGATTAACTTCATAAATCATGTCACTAAGCTTCTACTCAGAATTATAATGAGAAGAACAAGAAAGAAAATAAAAATGAAAATTGAAGAAGAACAGTATGGATTTGTAGAAGGAAAATGTACAAGCAATACAATATATACATTACGGACACTATTAGAAAGATCAATAGAGACAAAGAAAGACATATATTTGTGATTCATAGATTATACTAAGGCATTTGATAAAGTAAATGATGATGAAATGATTAAAATGTTGGAAGATATTAATATTGATGGAGAGGATCTTAGAATAATAAAAAATATTTACTGGAACCAGATAGTAGCAATTAAAATGGGAAATAAAGAAGGAAATTATCCACACATAAAGCTGGGAGTAAGACAGGGGTGTGTTTTGACACCGGATCTCTTCTCCTTCTATAGCGAAGTAATAATGAGAGAGATCAAAGAAAAGCCAGGAATAATATTCGGAGGTAATCATATAAATAATATACGTTATCCAGATGCAACAGTATTGATGGCGGATAATGCAAAAGATCTACAACCATTGTTGGAAATTGTAGTAACAGAAAGTGCAAAGAAAGGACTCTCCTTGAATATCAAGAAAACAGTAACAATAGTGATATCAAAGAAACAGGTAAAACCCAAATATGAAATAGAGATAGAAGGGAAAAATTACTCGCCAAGTGGATAGTTTTAAATATCTAGGAACATTTATAACATAAGATGGAAGATGCACAACAGAGATTAAGAGCAGAATAGGGCAAGCAAAGTCTGCATTTCAGAACATTAAGAATATCTTATGCAATAAGTCAATATCATTGAATGTAAGAAAGAGAGTGCTAAGGTGCTATATTCAACCTGTTTTGCTGTATGGCTGTGAATCTTGGAATGTAAATGAACAAAATAGGAAGAGATTGGAAGCAACAGAGATGTAGTTCCTGTGAAGAATGTTGTGAATTCCTTGGACTGCCAAAGTAATTAACAATGAATGCCTGAAAGAGGCTAATGAAACTAGAACATTATATACAACAATAAGAAAGAGGCAAACAACTTTTTTTGGCCATGTGATGAGAAGAGAGACATTGGAGAACATCGTGACAACTGGAAAGATCGAGAGGAAGAGATGCAGAGGCAGACCAAGAGAAATGATGCTGGGTGGATTGAGACGGTGGAATATCAACGGTAGAGTTGATCTAGAAAACCAAAGACCGAAATCTGTGGAGAGTCATGAAGGCTTACGCCAGTCGGCATGGCACTTGATGATTATGATGATTTTTGCGTGCTGTCTTTTCCACTTTACACATGGAACAGTGAGGAGCAATGTGTGTAATATTCACTGGGACAGTAACGGAGCATTATGGCCTGACCCTTTGCCGTGAAATTTTAGCAATGACTAACGACTAACAACATGTATTATAATGTGCATGAGATACACGGCTCTGGGAACCGAGTATCCAAAGAGATAAGTGAACACCTCTGGGCTCTGGGAACCGAGTATCCAAAGAGATAAGTGAACACCTCTGGGCTCTGGGAACCGAGTATCCAAAGAGATAAGTGAACACCTCTGGGCTCTGGGAACCGAGTATCCAAAGAGATAAGTGAACACCTCTGGGCTCTGGGAACCGAGTATCCAAAGAGATAAGTGAACACCTCTGGGCTCTGGGAACCGAGTATCCAAAGAGATAAGTGAACACCTCTGGGCTCTGGGAACCGAGTATCCAAAGAGATAAGTGAACACCTCTGGGCTCTGGGAACCGAGTATCCAAAGAGATAAGTGAACACCTCTGGGCTCTGGGAACCGAGTATCCAAAGAGATAAGTGAACACCTCTGGGCTCTGGGAACCGAGTATCCAAAGAGATAAGTGAACACCTCTGGGCTCTGGGAACCGAGTATCCAAAGAGATAAGTGGACACCTCTGGGGTAGTCATTGTCATAGAGTACCACCAGTAAGGTGATCACTTACCGTAGCAGCTAAATTGATTCAGTGACAAACAAAAAATAGGTTTGGAACACACATGGCGCACAATCACATGAGCAAGTATTATAATGTAAATGTTTGCTCACTGAGCATTGAAACTGGAGGATACCACGAACAATACAAATAACACGATGACCCTAGCAAGGCGATATATTGTTCTTCTGTCCAAACGGGAGGTCACATTTGGCCGTATATTATCCTAAATCAGTTAAAAGGTTGCTAGCGGCTGCGGACATAGTCCACGGTGGTACTGATGTGGAAAGCAAGAGGAATCTATCACATTATGGATCCCTGTCAGAAGTCGGGGTGCCCCACCGGCTAGGTGAAAGTATTAGTTACTGGCGAGCAACCCCAAATAGTCAGAAACTGACTATGGACAAAATCTATATGGCTGAACTATAGATTAAGCCCTGAATATCCAACGTACAGCTCCAAGTGGCTCGTTACAAAATGAAATGAACTGTGCTGAATATTCGCCAAGGAATAGGAAAGAGAAGTTTAGCTAATATAGATGTTTAAGTCTAAATATATGAATATAGACGACTATCTCAGTAGAGGTTTTTCTCCCTGACTGCTCCCTTCCTTGGTGTGTAAGTGAACCCCCACCAATGTACACACACAACACGTATGCACAATTGGAATTAAAATATAACGACCGAACTATGAGTTACAATACTACAACATTTATTTATTAATCATAATCATAGACATCTGATGGTTCAATATGAGGATGATGAAATCATATACATATTGATATTGATGACAAATATTACGTAACTTTACTTGTTACTTGCTCTATCTGGATCTGTGGTCCAGATCCCCACTCTCCAGTAGACACAAAAAGAAAACAGCTTGCCGGTATTCTGACGTCTCCCAGTCCTGGCTCTACCTAGTCAGTAGTCTCTAGTCTTGAGATCTATAACATAGGTGCTCCTTGTGAGAGCTTGAAAGAAAGTCAAGAATGTGTTATATCAGTTCTACATCAGCGCAATCCTAATTAAAACATATCATAACACAAAAATATACAATGACCAGTCTGGCCCAGTTTATCTTTCAGCTCTACTGCGTTCACCATCCTCCTTCTCCCTACTGTCTTTAGTCTGGGACGGGCTTTTCAATTGTCTCACACGCCTGTAATGATTACATTTCTGCCGCCCCATGTCCATGTCGCTAATACAGAAATTCAGTGTCGTACAGCCGCTCCGTCCCAAGTTGGTTTAGCCGGTCACAGGATCGGTAATGGTATTATAACAATGCCTGATCATCCGGGCTTGCAAGCCGTGACCAGTAGCTGTGCCAGGTTTCCATGCATTACCGTGGACGCACGCCCACCATACACTGAGAAAGTTTAGCACCATATACCAATTGTGGGTAATGTCTGTACCATTACACCTCTGCTTCCAACACCATCATTGGCCAATGTGCCAATGCGCAGACAATAGCATAACACTTCATATTGGTAAGTTTGCATATGACAAATCAATATATCAAACATCCAATACACATAAACATATTGATTAAACTAGACATATTATGATACTTTAACATCATAGCATAATGCACTAGTTAGTTTATGAAATTACACATACATACATACATCCAACCTATCCGTAAACATTACATTACTTCAAGATGGACATCTAATGATACTCAACATAATAGCATCAGGCATTATTAATGAGTACTAATATTGTATAGCTACAAAATGAGATATACAACAAGTCTAATTGAAGTGACCACACAGACCAGCTATATTTGCTGAGCTGCCCGGTTTAATCACCTGCTGTTGTAAGAATTAAATAAATAGTCAGTTGACTATATTCTGTACAACAAATGCACACACCAACAAGCAACTATGCTAGTGTACCAAGAAATGACAAGCATCTACCAAGACACCTAAAAGTATACTTAGACAATGATATGCCTTTCACAAGTTTCTACTTCTCAGAAGAGTAATACATGAAGCACAACGATATTGAACACAGAACTTAGAAAGAACACTCAAGTAACCTACGCCAAAGATAGTTCTTGCAATAACCTAGATCAGATATAGACTGGAATTCAGTACATACACCTAAAATACTTAGTTACTAAGAAATCTACATTTACTCTCTCTTCTCACCTGTTCGAATGTCTGACTTATTCTAAAGGGACCAGGTCTGCATGGGTTTTTATACCTAGCCTAGCAGTAGACCCTTATCTCCTCGGAATTCCATTCATAAATTCTTCTTATCTCCTCCTGACGTTAATTGCAATTAACTCCAAGTCTGCCCAGTCATAAAAATTCTTTCTGCATGCACACTAGCCTTCACACCTGTGGGTCTGACCATTATTAGCCTCCTGAGTCAATGTTGTTCACGCCTGGGTGGTTTTATTTCACTCACTGGCCTAGTTCATTGTTGATTCAGTCTGGGTCTACCTGGGCAAGAAGGTGCCAATGCGTCTGTGTGGTGTCATAGCCCGTCTGGGTCAGCAGTTTTCTAAGGTGTAGACTAATTTAAATTATCTAGTTGTGTCCATCTCAAGTATCCCATTTTACTTGCCATCTGCAAGCTTACGTCATGGCTAGAGGCTTTTTGTGAATAATCTTACCTCACGACTAGATAGCCGTGGAGTAGCATGATTAATTCATTCTTTCTCAATTTGGCCTCTCAAATTTGGAGACCGAGAAAAATATTCTGGGATGTTAAGGCGGCATTCCACGACAATCCCAAGAAACCCCAAACGGGGTCATTGTAGACACCGTGGGAATGCATTCAAACTCATATGGTGTTGTAAAATGGTAGCGAGTGCCATCATGAAGATGATAGTCGCTGATAATGTTACGGGCGGGGGTTCCATGTCTCGGCTCATCGCTATCTGAGTGAGGGGAATATTTGCCACCTATCCCGCCCGCCGTGCAGCCGGCTTCGTGGCTTAGAGGTTGTGACTTTTCTCCGTAATCTCGTATACTCTCGTCGGTAACGTGATGACGGTTAAAAATCAGCAGTGGTTCGAAGCGCATCGGTAACTTATGGGGTATATGAGCCGGCCGCTCAGAATGCAATGGCAAACTACTGAGCGTAATCTTGCCAAGAGATCAACATACAGCTGAAAGATGCTGGTGTTGACAGCCAAGTCCTGTAAAAAAAAATAAATCCCGCCGTGCATTCTGGCCAGTGAAACATGATAACCTTATCACATCACAGACCTCTGGCAGAACACTGCTTCGGGACAATGCTATTTATTACAACAAGTTATAGTTAGGGTATGTTATTCGGGACAATGTTATTATTTATTACAACAAGTTACAGTTAGGGTATGTTATTCGGGACAATGTTATTATTTTATTACAACAAGTTACAGTTAGGGTATGTTATTCGGGACAGTGTTATTATTTATTACAACAAGTTACCCTAAAGATGTGGATATACAGACGAATATGTCGTATTTCATGGAAACAAACACAACACAGCTGCGGGTGATTTGTCAGCAAGCCGCCTTGCTTTGGTTTCAAAACAATAGTATTTGTGCCGGTTGTTCAGAAAGCAATGGCAACCTACTGAACGTAAACTTGCCCGGAAATCAGTAAAAATTGCTGGGGTTGACTGTGACGTCATGTAAAGGATATGCAACTAACTTTAACCCCGAGATTCAATCTCTCGGTATTAATATCCTTAACTAACGTACGCACATTTTTTTTAAAAAAATAGGATATTTCATTTTGCAATGATGCTTCTTCGCGCAGCATTATTTCAGTATTTAATATTCTTCTTTGTTGACACAAGTCTTGCCAATTTTCAGAGTAAACAGAACTCAAACTGGCAGAACTGTCAGCAATACGACCAGAAATATAAGGTGAGAAATAAACACATATTGTTCTTGCTGCATGTTGTTGAGCTATCAACATCATGACTTCACTTATTCACATTCACCAATCTCACTACGTGGTGATCTGATGTAGCAGAAATACTTTCAGTTTGCTTGAATTCTTCAGTCTCTGGTAATTCTAACACAACCACAGACAGGCAAACACGCAGACATTCAGACAGAAAGACAGATAGACATGTAGGCCAGCTCTCAGGCAGGCAGGCAGGCAGGCAGGCAGGCAAGTTGACTTTCAGGCAATTAGACAAACAGACAGACAGACAGACAGACAGACAGACAGACAGACCGCCCGACCGACCGACCGACCGACCGACCGACCGACAGACAGACAGACGTCAAGGTAGGAAGATAGTAGGTAGACACACCGACAGACACGGAGAAACGGCCGGACAGAGAAACATACAGACAGATGAACGAGTTAAGTACACATTAGTATGACACATTCATATGTTGTCTAGCTTCTGTTGTTGTCCTTAGCTTTTGCTGAACCACGAAGGGCTTTCCATCTCCTTTTATTAATGTCTTATACCTTTTGTACTATGTTCTAAAGTTAGCCGCTGCCTGCTTCATTAGTACACTTTCATAACTTGTGTGTTACATTGCTTATAATTTGCGAGTTACACTGTTCATAACTTGTGTGTTACACTGTTCATAACTTGTGTGTTACACTGTTCATAACTTGAATCTTGAATGTTACACTGTTCATAACATGTGTGAACTGAAATATTACAGTAAAACTTCATAGCGTACTATGGATCACGACAAATGAAACTACTGGTATTTTCACTACAGTATAGGAACATGGAAGAAAGCACTTATAACCGCGTGCTGTCTTGGAACTTGAAATACATTGACCACTTTAAATGTCACACTGGCATAGAAATACATGGTTCCTGGGAACAGAAGCTGGATAAAACAACACGTACGTGAACACATGACAGTAGATATCTCGGGCATTACCGTGAATGGGGTAGGGTCGACCACACGTGACAGTAAATATCTCGGGCATTACCGTGAATGGTGCAGTGGTGCTAATAAGATCTAGATACTTCACGAAGGATCGCAATAAGTGCGACATTTAGCAAAGGATCCGCTCATGATGATGATTGTGATTGCTCCTGTGATTAACATTTCACTGACATTCATGTCTGAGTAATATAAAGTTGTGGTTACATGACATTTACGGATTGAAACCATTAAACTTAGTGACGAAGTTGATGATACAGAACTGAAATCGTTAAACTTGGTAATAAAGTGCCTTGGTGATACTGACATAATCTGAATATATGACTTCTCGCGGCTCTACTAGCGGTCGATGTGGTTGAAAGGATAAGAGCGCTAATGGTGGGTCAGAAGTTCAATCCCTACACCGGCATTCAGTTGCACTTCGACATTGACTTCTCGATTTAAAAAAAAGCAATGGCACACTACGGAACGTAAACCTGCCTGGAAAATTAACTCGGGGTTGATCACAAAGTCCTGCAAAGGATGTGCAAAATGTGATTTTCCACGGCTATACCAAGCTTGACATGTTTCTATAGAACTGGTTATAGTTGTAATTGCTTGTCTACGACACCTATACCAAGCTTGACATGCTTCTATAGAACTGGTTATAGTTGTAATTGCTTGTCTACGACACCACGGCTACACCAAGCTTGAACATGCTCCTACAAAACTGGTTATAGTTGTAATTGATTGTCTACGACACCACGGCTACACCAAGCTTGACATGCTTCTATAGAACTGGTTATAGTTGTAATTGCTTGTCTACAACACCTATACCAAGCTTGACATGCTTCTATAGAACTGGTTATAGTTGTAATTGCTTGTCTACGACACCACGGCTACACCAAGCTTGACATGCTCCTATAAAACTGGTTATAGTTGTAATTGCTTGTCTACGACAACACGGCTACACCAAGCTTGACATGCTTCTATAGAACTGGTTATAGTTGTAATTGCTTGTCTACGACACCACGGCTACACCAAGCTTGACATGCTTCTATAGAACTGATTATAGTTGTAATTGCTTGTCTACGACACCTCACCGATACCAAGCTTGACATGCTTCTATAGAACTGGTTATAGCTGTAATTGCTTGTCTACGACACCACGGCTACACTAAGCTTGACATGCTCCTATAGAACTGGTTATAGTTGTAATTGCTTGTCTACGACACCTCACCGATACCAAGCTTGACATGCTTCTATAGAACTGGTTATAGCTGTAATTGCTTGTCTACGACACCACGGCTACACTAAGCTTGACATGCTCCTATAGAACTGGTTATAGTTGTAATTGCTTTTTATGACACCTTCTGGCAACATTTTAGTTGCAGCTGTTTTTCTATGACACCTTTTGAAACATTTTAGTTACAATTGTTTGTCCATAACACCTGTTGGAAACATCAGAGAGTACCTTGCTTGTTGTCCATACATTTTACTGTGATTGTTTGATTGTAGACCTGGGCATCTTTCCAGGCCATAATGCACCGCGTGGTCCTGCGTTACATCCACAAGATGAAGTTTGAGAAGAAGGGTGAGAGTTTGAAGGATGGTAAGGTTTCTCCAATCACTTGTTCGTTGTTTCATGCCTGCCTGTATTCGTGGGTTTCACATGTTCTCTGTCACCACTTCCAGTGTCAAGCTTACTTCTACTGTTTGTGGTTTTTGTTATAGACAAGTATATCGGAAATCTAATGGAGCCGTGTTATCGCAGTGATTAGCACGCTTGCCTCACGGTCTCATTGTCATGTGTTTCATTCCCCTTCGAAACAGGAAATGTTTCATGATTGACCCGTCCCCCAAGGCCGTCACGGTTTAAACAATGAGTACCAGAACATGTACAGAGAAGTGAAGGTGGCCGATGTGATACTGACCATATCACGCACTGATCGCTGATTGGTCAATTTAAATATGGGGCTAGCACCATACGCCTAATGCTGCTCAAGGCGTGCAAAAGTGTCCTTGACCTACTGTACTGCTTACTTCATTAGCTTACTGCTGTTCTCTGTGTCAGCTTAAGGATGGTTGTCATCTGTCTAACATCTGTCTCAATGTCTGTTTGTCGGTTTCTTTGTCTTGTATCTTTCATGCTTTTTGTACTGAAATGTTAGGAAGATATGGGATGACAACAGTTTTGTGTTACCGAAATATTAGGGAAAATTATAACATCAGATGGAAGATGCACAGCAGATATTATGAACAGAATAGGGTAAGCAAAATCTGCATTTCAGAAAATGAAAGGTATCTTATGTAATAAGTTAATATCATTATATGTAAGAAAGGGAGTACTGAAATGTTATATAGAACATGTTTTAGTGTACGGCAGTGAATCTTGGAATGTAAATGAACAAATTAGGAAGAACTTGGAAGCAACAGAGATGTGGTTGCCAAGACGAATGTCGCAAAATCCTTGGACTGCCAGAGTAACTAACAACGATTGCCTGAAAGAGGCTAATGGACTAGAACATTAAATTCAATAATAAGAATAAGACAAACAGCTTTCTTTGGTCATGTGATGAGAAGAGAAGCATTGGAGAACATTGTGACAACTGGAAAGATCATGGGGAAGAGAGGCAGAGGTAGACCAAGAGAAATAATGCGGGATAGACCGAGACTGTGGCATGAAGGAATGTCATCAGCACAGTTGATCCAGAACAGCGAATACCGAGATGCGTGGAGAGACATGAATGACTGCGTCATCTGGCAAGGCAATATATATATATATATATATATATATATATATATATATATATATATATATATATATATATATATATATATATATATATATATATATATATATATATATATATATATATATATATATATATATATATATATATATATATATATATATATATATATGAATATGTGTGTGCGTGTGTGTGTGCGTGTATGTGTGTGTGCACGCGAGTGCAAACAATTTACTTACTGAAACGTTTTGCGTGTCTTGTTCTGTTGTGTAAACGAAACTGTCAGACAATGAGTCATGAAATGGTAACACTGGCATTATGTGGCGGAAACACTAGACAAAAGTGACAGAGACAGATGTAAGTGGATAGCTTAAACATCTGGGCAACAAATGCTAATATACACAAATCCATCTTCATCAAAATATTAGATGACAAAATACTGAATACTGAATTTAACAATCGGTAGAATTGCATTTAGGTCATTTTCATACATCCCAGCCCAGCTCCTCGCCCCCTCTTCCAAAGCCACAGAAGTGTTCCCACGCTGATTACTCCACTAGCAATTTGATTCAATGTCTGCCTGTCTTTTCTTCTACCCTTTAAGTATTTCCCCGTCATTTCAGACAGGTGTGCTTAGTCTATTCAGATGCACTACGTGCAATGGTACAAATAGCCATTGACACACATAGCCAGTGGCACACAGGCAGACAGTGGAGCAAATACTCACACACAGGCACACAGTGGCACACATATTGGTACACAGACACAATCAGAAAGGATAGGACAGCCATGACTACCGATGCCTGCCCCACCAAGGACCTGAAGTAAGACATAAACCCTGCAGCAGTCATGTTTATTTGTTCACACATTGTGCTTCAGAAATCCTGGACACGCGCGAAGAGGTCATCTTCCAGCTACACTCTATATTCGGCCGTCTAGCAGCCAGGCTAGAACTGCTGGAGAACCATGTCTATACAATCTCCAAGTCCGGCCTGATGTCACAGGTAGGCAAATTGGTTGGTTACTTTGATGGTTGGTTGGTTGGTTGGTTGAGTGTTGGCTGGATGGTCAACTGGTTGGTTCGCAGTTCATTAGTTGTTTGATTAGTTGCTTGGTTTGTTGGCTAAATGATTGGTTCGTTGGTAAATCCATTAAAATGCCGAGATTTAACTTTGAAAGCCGATGAATCCATCGCCAGGTACTTAGAGATCTGCAAATGGCGTAACTCTGTCGGAGTGTAGTAAGTGCAGAACCTTTCCTCCCTACCTGGGATAAAATCTGTTGGAGTGTAGTAGATGCAGAGACTTTCCTCCCTACCTGGGATAAAGTCTGTCGGAGTATAGTAGGTACAGAGACTTTCCTCCCTACCTGGGATAAGGTCTGTCGGAGTATAGTAGGTACAGAGACTTTCCTCCCTACCTGAAATAAGGTCTGTCGGAGTATAGTAGGTACAGAGACTTTTCTCTCTACCTTGGATAAAGTCTGTCGGAGTGTAGTAGGTACAGAGACTTTCCTCTCTACCTTGGATAAAGTCTGTTGGAGTGTAGTAGGTGCAGAGACTTTCCTCCCTACCTGGGATAAAGTCTGTCGGAGTATAGTAGGTACAGAGACTTTCCTCCCTACCTGGGATAAAATCTATTGGAGTGTAGTAGGTGCAGAGACTTTCCTCCCTACCTGGGATAAAGTCTGTCGGAGTATAGTAGGTACAGAGACTTTCCTCCCTACCTGGGATAAATCTGTTGGAGTGTAGTAGGTACAGAGACTTTCCTCCCTACCTGGGATAAGGTCTGTCGAAGTATAGTAGGTACAGAGACTTTCCTCCCTACCTGGGATAAGGTCTGTCGGAGTACAGTAGGTACAGAGACTTTTCTCTCTACCTTGGATAAAGTCTGTCGGATTGTAATAGGTGCAGAGACTTTCCTCCCTACCTGGGATAAAATATGTCGGAGTATAGTAGGTACAGAGACTTTCCTCCCAACCTGGGATAAAGTCTGTCGCAGTGTAGTAGGTACAAAGACTTTTCTCTCTACCTTGGATAAAGTCTGTCAGAGTGTAGTAGGTACAGAGACTTTCCTCTCTACCTTGGATAAACTCTGTCGGAGTGTAGTAGGTGCAGAGACATTGCTCCCTACCTGGGATGAAGTCTGTCGGATTGTAGTAGGTGCAGAGACTTTCCTCCCTACCTGGGATAAAGTCTGCCGGAGTGTAGTAGTTACAGAGACTTTCCTTACTACCTGGGATAAATCTGTCGGAGTGTAGTAGATACAGAGACTTTCCTCCCTACCTGGGATAAAATACGTCGGAGTGTATTAGGTACACAGAGACTTTCCTCCCTACCTGGGATAAAATATGAGGAGTGTAGTAGGTGCAGAGACTTTCCTCCCTACTTGGGATAAAATATGTCGGAGTGTAGTAGGTACAGAGACTTTCCTCCCTACCTGGGATAAAGTCTGTCGGAGGCTTTCCTGCCTACCTGGGATAAAGTCTATCGGAGTGTAGTAAGTACAGAGACTTTCCTCCCTACCTGGGATAAAGTCTGTCGCAGTGTAGTAGGTACAGAGACTTTTCTCTCTACCTTGGATAAAGTCTGTCGGAGTGTAATAGGTACAGAGACTTTCCTCTCTACCTTGGATAAACTCTGTCGGGGTGTAGTAGGTGCAGAGACATTGCTCCCTACCTGGGATAAAGTCTGTCAGGTGCAAAGACTTTCCTTCCCACCTGGGATGAAATGTAGTAGGTACATAGAGACTTTTCTCCCTACCTGGGATAAAATATGAGGAGTGTAGTAGGTGCAGAGACTTTCCTCCCTACCTGGGATAAAATATGTCGGAGTTTAGTAGGTACATAGACTTTTCTCCCTACCTGGGATAAAGTCTGTAGGAGTGTAGTCGGTACAGAGACTTTCCTCCCTACCTGGGATAAAGTCTGTCGGAGTGTAGTAGGTACAGAGACTTTCCTGCCTACCTGGGATACAGTCTGTCGGAGTGTAGTAGGTACAGAGACTTTCCTGCCTACCTGGGATAAAGTATGTCGGAGTGTAATAGGTACAGAGACTTTCCTCCCTACCTGGGATAAAGTCTTTCGGAGTGTAGTAGGTACAGAGACTTTCCTCCCTACCTGGGATAAAGTCTTTCGGAGTATAGTAGGTACAGAGACTTTTCTCCCTACCTGGGATAAAGTCTGTCGGAGTGCAAAAGGTACAGAGACTTTCCTCTCTACCTTGGATAAAGTACCATCTACACGGGAACGGTCTGTGTTGCAGACCTCCTAATGTCCATTTCAAGCTCAGAAAACAAAGCATGTACTGGAACGTCACGTCTCTGGAGTGACAGCCTATGCTGTAACCAGGTCAAAATTCTACCTGGCACGTACAGACTGGCGGGCGGAGATAGGTTTCGCTGGTCATCTTTGTCTGACATAATTCAGGAGTTAATATGGATCTGAAAGGGAGAAGGAATATGACAGGGCGAATTCATCGTGTATAAAACCAGAGAGTCCGTGGAAAGATTAACATGTACACCATGCGACATTTGCTGTGGGAATAGTCATGACCTTGCACGAATGTTATAATGTGGTTTCTTAAATCAATCAGTAGTGGGATATTTCACTGTCAACCCACTTCAACATAATGTCTGTGGGATATTTCACTGTCAGCTCACTTCACTGTCCAGAGAAAAAGGTATGGAGGTAGGCAACGGAAATATTGAATCAGCATTGACCACACATATATTACCGCGTGTTTTCTTGACAGAATACATACGTAGACAGTGGCAAACTTAGAGTGGCACATTTAGACAGAAAGTGGCGCATATAGGCAGACAGTGGAACACTTAAACATTGGCACACTTAGAAAGTGGCACGGTTAGACAATGCCACACTTAGACAAACAGACAATGGCATATTCAGATCGTGGTACATATTAACAGACAATCACTTCTATATATGGTTCCGTCGCTCTGCTACTGAGTTGAGTGCTTTGAGCTACAGTGCGAGCTGTGAATTTCGTGTGCAGTACTTTTACATCTGTCCGCGGGTGTTTGCAGCGTGAACTGCATATTAAGAAAAATGGCGGCCGGTAGGTCTCTGAACTAACTGGGTTGCCATATGCAGTAATGTGTGGCTGCTGGTTTTCTAAAGAGTCCCGCTTCCATCGACGATGACGATGAACTGTAATTTTCTTGCCGGACTTTTGTGTTGGCATTCTGGCAGCGGCATTATGCATTGTATAGGCTGTTGGTTTGTCGAGACTCTTGTCTGTTCCACTTTTCACATGAAACAGTTAGGCGCATTTCGTGTGAAGAAACGGAGCATAATGGGGCGACCCATTGCCTTGAAGTTGCAACCGCGACTAACTAACTAACTGACGTCTATCAAGTTAGAAAGACCATTGGCTTCAATCCAAATCAGATCAGTTACCGCCTTCACGTCGAAGGATGACAGTAATGCATGGTGGTACAACCTAAAATCCTCTTTCCAGTCCATCTGTTGATGCTATCCCTCCATGAAAATTACTATCTACCTCACCTTCCATCTTTGACTTTCAATTGATATGACGTTTATCCTGTAAAGTCAGTGACCACAGAGACACTAACGTCAATGCTAAACCACATGATTTATTCCACAACAGGATGATGTCTTGAGTCCCGGACACTCGTCCCTGTCATACTCGCGCTCTGCCCCAGGCCACACTCGAGACGGGGACCGAGTTTGTGATGTCTTGTCTGACCAACCGAGGGAGTCCTACCTGCAGAGGCGGAGATCGGCCTACTACGTCAAACCCAAAAGACAAGTAATAATGAGTGTTAAGTGTGGTCAAACCAGTGGTAAATAAAAATAACATTAGTAAAATACGTCGTGATTACACAGACATGCCATTGCACTCGGAGCTCATAGCAATGTTATGTTTTAGAGCTCGGTGATTGCTAATGCCTTAGCGTCTACGAAAAACCCTGGATACTTTATTATAATTATCCAACCTTCTTCGTTCCACTCTCCAGTGGAGTGTGTCACACCTAGTTTAACTGGATAACTCTGCTGACTTCCCTGTACATATTCATTCATTTCTGACTGTTTGCACACCTTTGGCCACACATTTCTTATATGCCACTTTTGCAGCTGAATATGGCTCATCAAAACCGCAATGAAGCCAACTCTTGTGCTTTCTTGACAGCGAAGGAGTTGTGGTTTAGAATTATTTTATAATTTTATGATTTTTTCTTTAGATCTGATGTTTCTTTAGATCTGTTTGTTTAGATCTGTTTGTTTGTTTTTTATCTGTTTTTCTTTAGATCTGTTTTTCTTTAGATCTGTTTTTTCTTTATATCTGTTTTTTCTTTAGATCTGTTGTTTCTTTAGATATGTCTGTGTTGACCCGTCCCTGATAAAAATGTTTACGATCGAAACGTCTTATTATGTTTCATCTTCTCGCAGGAACTACATATATCTAATTGTTTTGTAATTCACCTAATTATTCACCTCAGTAGTATCCACCGGGGTTAGCATCTTTCTCTGTAACCCCGAATGCTTTCGTTGTTGACGTGAGCGCAGGAGAATTTGAAGCTGTTCGAGTCGCGCCAGTGACTTATGAGAGTATGGAGCCGGTCGCTCGGAAAGCAATGGCAAACTACTGAGCGTAATCTTGCCAAGAAATCAACCATCAGCTGAAAGATGTCGATGTTGACAGCGATGTCCTGTAAAGGATATGCAAAACATTCTTTAGTATCCACCGGAATACGTGGACAACTCTGCAGCTGAGTAGAGCAGGGCACTCACTTGTCCTGGCAGTCGGAAATGGCTGTCAAAGGCGGGGTTTTAAAAAATAACACCATGTGGATGTGGATGTGGAAGGCAATGGGAAACCACCACATTATCTTCCCAAGATTTCATGGCGACACAAATTTCAGAGATAGTGAACGACGGTTAATGGCTGTCTTATGACATCCCCGTCCGGTAGGGACAGTCATGAGCCACAGGTGGCACCAGACCGTCATCCTGCTACTGATGGCAAAACTATAACTAAACAAAATAAATTTAGAGAAGGAACATGGAATGTTAGGTCATTAAATGAGCTAGGAAAGTTAAACAAAGTTCTACGAGAACTGGAAAACATTAAAATGAATATACTAGACATAAGTGAGATGAGATGGAAGGGATCTGGTAAAATTATAACCGACAAACACACAACAATTTATTCTGGAGAATACATGGAAAAAGTGTAGGAATAATATTTGATTACAAAAAAAAAAAAAAAAAACAGCCAAATCAATTAATGGATACTAGTGTATCTCAGACAGAGTTATAATGGTCAAAATCAAAGGCAAACCAATATATATAAATATTTATACAAGTATATGAACCAGTATATGCAAGCAGTAGTGATGAAGAAATACAACACTTTTATGATGAAGTAGAAATGGCGATAGCTAAAATTGGATCACAGGAAATAAAAATAATACTGAGATATTTTAATGCAAAAGTAGGAAAAGGAAAAATAGAGGATATGGTGGGAAATTATGGTTTAGGAAGAAGAATGAAAGAGGAGAGAAACTAACAGAATGGGAAAATATTAATGATATGATAATTTGAAAAACATGGTTTAAACACCATAAAAGACGACTATACACATGGAAGAGCCCTGATATGAAAATACACAACCAAATTGACTACATACTTATTAATAAAAGATTTATAAATGCGTTAATTAATGTAAAGACAATGCCTGGTGCAGACTTGTAATAGTGATCATATGCCACTATGCGCACAAATAAAAGTAAGATTAAAGAGAGGCAAGAAACTGGTTAAGAACTTGAGATTTAATAAAGAGGTTCTGAAAGTAGATAAAGAAATTCAAGAACAATACAGAATGACTGTAAAAAATAGGTACAATGCAATAGCTAAAATAAAGAGTATAAATGAACAATGGGAAATGTTAAGGAACATCATTCATCAAACTAGCAAAGAAATATTACCGGAGAGAAGCCAAAAAGCTAAGAAAAATGGATGAATGAAGAAATCTTAATGCTGACGGGCAAAAGGAACAGAATACAAATGACAAACTAGAATATACTAAGATAAATAAAGAAATAAGAGATAATGTGTGAAGGCAAAAGAAAGTTGGTTAAACGAGCAATGCAAAAAAATTGAATTTAATTCCATTAAAAATCAAAAAAGTATGCACAGACAAATCAGTGAGCTCACAAGAAGAAAAATAAGAATAAATACAGGGTGTTTGAAGTCAAAAACTGGAAAGATATTATTGGAGGAAGGACTATAATGAAATGGTAGAATGAGTATATAATAGAATTGTATAATGGAGAAAGGGAAGAATTAACAGGAGAAAGCAACTTAGAAGGCCCACCTATTCTAAAAGATGAAGTCGCTAACGTTATGAAACATATGAAGAAAGGAAACACAGCTGGGCCATATTAAATCACAATAGAAGAATTAGAAGTATTAGGAGAATTTGGAGTAGACATATTAACCAAAATTTTGAATGATTTTAACAGCAGTGGATATTTACCGAGCGATATGCTGACATCAGTATTATAGCTATACCAAAAGACCAGGAGCAATTGAATGTGAAGTTTTCGTACAATTAACCATGTCACTAGAGAAGAACAAGAATGACATGAAAATGGAAATTAGAGAAGAACAGCATGGTTTTGTGGAAGGAAAGGTACAAACAATGCAATATATATATATATATATATATATATATATATATATATATATATATATATGTATATATATATATATATCTATATCTATATATATATATATATATATATATATATATATATATATATATATATATATATATATATATATATATATATATATATATATATATATATGTCACAGGAGGTAGAATATAAAGTACAGGAAGACATAGTTTCCTATACTTAAGTGCTCAAAGATGAAGAAGCGCAACACTGACTTTTAGCGGGCCAGAGAAGAAAAGGACAATAAGAAGAAATAGAGAAAGAGTACTGTATATATTCTCCTCAGCTAACAAGAAAAGGGGTAGAGTTAGACAGAAGATTCCAGGAGTTCTTTGTGCGGGGGATATACTGTTGTATACCCCAGACAAAAGATTATATTGTTGGACTGCAACAGAATCAATGAGTTTGCACAACAAACTAAAACTAAACAAAACAAATTAAGAACAACAAAATTAGACCTTTATTGACAGAACTGCATGGTTACGGGATAAACAGATATATTGACATGTCACACAACTGACATATACAGAAATGGGAACCTATGCTCCCACAGTGGATATCACTCACTGCTGCCTAACATCGCTATGCACATGACCAGGTACCCATCTCCACAAACCAGCAAGGACATGACAACAACGGAGCCTCAATGTAAACAACAACGGTAACCGCAGGTATGGACTCTCTATTGTAATCATCTCAGGACTTATGGACCGTCAGTACATACAGAAATGGGAATCTGAAATCCCACAGTTAGAGATAACTGCTGCCTAGCACTGACTACAGGGGCGGTCTCTAAATGATAGTGAGACCTCAACCATGTTCAGTTGAGTCGAAGGGCACCCTCAATACCCACACAAGACACCCGCATCACATAGGCCGACTGGGACCAGCTACAGCAAAGAGCCATTACATAACGAATAACAAAACTATAACCCTAACAGCAGAGATATAGTGACATAAACAGGTACAAACAGGTATACGAATGGGTATACGAATGGGTATACGAATGGGTATACGAATGGGTATACGAATGGGGGTGTGAGTGGCCTAAAACGACATTAACCAGAGCTGGGGCTCAAGTTTGGTCTACAGACAACCATGGCCAAGGGTCACTACCTGCAATGCCTGACAAGGTACAACAACTAATTAATAATCATCAAAGAATCATTATTTGCAGCAACATATATATGCATTCACATTATATCAATTGACAACAGTATTGTAAACACTGTAATCTATCGTCTACTTATATTTAACTAACATTATTATTTCCGATCTCCCAACGCGCCGTCAACATAAACCTAAAAGTATTTAACCATTTACCGGGACTTTCGCGTAGATTTGAACTCTCTGCCTGTACCCCGCAAGGCCAGCCATTCGCCACCTTAACTATACAGCAACAGAAACGTGACCCCGCTTCACCTCCGTCTAATCAGACAAAAGACACGCATTCCATTCCATACCGCTCCGTCCCTGGCGAGTATTGTCCTCCGATCTCATTGTTTGGGTTGACCGAGTGATCGCTTCTCAGTCGCCTGCTAGACCCGATCTCGGTGTTTGTTTATATTATTGCTGTAGCCTTTCGTTCCATATTTACATGCTGTTGCACTCGCCTAGTTCTCATTAATTGTGTACGTCTAATTGCTTAGTTTACATATACATACATAGTTTATCGACACTCAGCTAATCTAATCGATTAATTTGACTCCCATCACTCTATTTCAGCCATTTAAATATAGGTCATTTGCAGGACGTCGCATTCAGTCCTGATCCTTGCCGGGTCGTGGTTCCTATAGCGGGTTAATGTTCAGTAGTTTGCCAATGCTTCCTTGTTTAGACCGCTATTATAGTTAGCTAGCTAGTTAGATGTGGGTCCTTCGCAGGACGTCGCAGTCAGTCCTGACATTTGTCCGTCGTTCATGATTACGCGGTAAGTTTACCTACGGTAGTTTGCTATAGCTCTCTAAACTAAGATACCTGATTATAATATACAATTATACTAATTAGGCCTAAGTCTTACGTCAACTTACATTCAGCTTCTGTCGTCCAGTCGATCTTCTGGTTGTCCTTCTGAGTTTCATTTGTCTCTGCCCAATCAAACGCTTGTCGTGGATCCCACTTGACTTTTCCGTCCTATCTGACTTTAGTCTCCTGTGTGGTTCCAACCGCAGTGTCTCTGGCTAGTGGTAGTTCTCTCTGACGTTAGCCATCATCTGCAACTAATGAGTGGTCTCCTTAGCTGGCGGTCCTCTTAACTCAAGTGGCTTTCTTGCACTTAGCGACCCTCGGACTCTGCGTGTCTTTCCCTTCTTTGGCTTATCTGCCTTGGGTAGGTTCCGTTCACAGACCCTTAGTCGTTCTCTCTCCTATCAGTGATTCATACGAGTTCTAGCCTGGGCGCTTGTCCGTCTTCCTTCACTTCCTTCTCCTCCAGATACTATACAGACTTGGGCACGGATTATCCACAATTTCTGCAGTCCTGTTACTATTTTACTTGGGCTACCCCAAAAGGGCCCAGACCCCCGCCGCTCCCGTAGTCCACTCTCAACTGTCCAACTCACTCCTGTTCAACTCTCCAAACTGACTGGATCCCAAAGTATATATCACTTCTACCAGTGCTGTCGCTGCCTCGCGGCCTTGTCTTTCCCCAACGCCGCGCGGGAAAAATATCCAATCATCTTACAGCACGCAGCTTGGCTGATCTGCATTTTTAATTTGCATCTCATTATTAATCTAACTCCCTTCACCCTGCTACGACCTTGGTTTTGAGTTCATAGTCCTTGTTTGAGTTCATGCTCCTTGAAGTAGATTTCTCAGCTCAAGCACGTTCCCACTGCCGTAGATTCTGCCAGCCTACGGTGCCTACTTTTGTCCCTTGACAGTCCAAGATTAACCCTGACCTGTTTGTAACTACAAATTCTCCGACATCTAGAGTTACTCACGGCCACTTGACAGTTCAGTACAGATGTATGTTACTTTTGGCTGAAAAACCTTACTCTAATTTCTGTCGGGGTAACCCAGGGTTTACCAGTTCGTTTTTCGCCCGAGGCTCTGAACTCCCTAACTGTTTTAAAAATATCCTGGTCGATGAACTGTACTTCCAAATTCCACGACTGGTTTTGTTGGCATCACTATCTAGTGCCTTATTATCCCATTTTGTGACGCATCAGGCGTTCACACATTCCCGTCCTAACTCTTCGACGGACCCACGTCGAACAAGAAAGATCTATACTCTTGGTGTGTTAGGCAAGGCCCTGTGTAAATCTGGGACTATTTAGGTAAACAATAAGTCAGTGGGACTTCATCATTGGCTCCAAACCTTTCAGTGTAACTCTTCTACCAGTTATATCCCATGAACCTGATGCTTTAAGTAACAAATATCAAATATCAGTGACCAAAAATAAATCATCAGTCTCTGCCAAAATATATTACCGTATCCTATGAGTGGCGATGAGGAATATGCAGTCAGCATACAAAATAATCCAGCAATCATGACATCAAAATCAACACCCATCTCCATGGATGCAATACATAGGGGCACCAAAATAATAAAACAATGTCAATATAGGCTTTCACTTAATATGCCACTCCCCTGTAACAACAACAGAACAAACAATCAGATTCACATAGGTGCTACCCACTAGGACATCTGGAAATCAAAGTGCCCAGTCATCCTTGAATCTGAAAAACATTGTAACAATTCATGTGACACCACAGGCAAATGCCTGGTCACACACATAATAAAACAACCGCTTCTCCCCTGTTCGTAAGGACACATCAGCCTGAAGCTGCAATCTTCACAACTACCGCCGATGTACACAAAAACAAATCAGCACCTGCTGTAAGTACACAACATTTAGTGGCCATAGAAACAACCCAAAAACATATTATGACACAATTCTTGACCAAAAAAATGTGTGCCCATTCCTTGGACATCATGCTCTATTCTCTTGGGGCTGAAATAACTGAAAAAAAAATGTGCGCCCCGTCGTTGGACATTATGCTCTAACATGTATTCTTCGCCATGCCCCTTCACACTAAAAACAAACATGTACCCGCATTAACATCTACTCGGGCAATCTCAGATTATAAACGGTCTCATTGGCTTCCTGGCCCGCCATTGAGCTATGTCTTGTCACTATGACACCCAATATTGCAGTTGTGTCTGCCCCGAGCACAATGGAGAGAGGCACACACAAAAATGAAAACATTCGCATAGGTATTAAACCCGACTTGACAACTTTCGTTATGCAAGCAACAAGGGAGCTAACTACTCCACAACAGTTGATCCCCTCAAGTAGTCCTATTCATTTAAACAACAAAATAACATGTTTCTAACTAAAGTCATCATCCTGTAAAACAAACAAAGGATGGCTAAATGTGACTACACTTATGGCCTTCCAACAAAATGTTATTCAATTATGAACCAACACCACAGCACGAATGTTTAACTAATTATTTAACTAATGTTCATTGCGTCATGCTGAAATATATATCGAATACGCTTCTGTTTGATGGTGCTCTCTGGATTAAGATCTTCTTCGCTGAATTTCTACGATTGTCTTTTTGTAAGTGTCTATTATATATGCAGGGGCAGAAATACAGGGCGTCACTGGTCATTCACTGCCCTACACCGTTAACATATCTAATTCTGGTATCATGAAACTTGAACACGCTGGTACGCTGAATTCCACCTCCGTTCCCGCCTCTAAGAAAAGGATTTTCTAACTAACACGAGTGACACTGTCATCTGTCTCTTCACAACAGTCATAATGAACTTCCTGCGTAAAACAGAGGGGAACATCCCCTCTTGGTGATCTAATTGTTTATGCGTGCATTTCTGGTACGCCATATGTGCCACTAGTAATGTTCTGACCAGCCCGACGCGCGCCCTGCCGCTGGTGGGGCACGCTAGTATGAAGGGTTCCTTGTTGTCTCCTGCAGAAAAAGGGGGGGGAGAGACATATTGTCCTGATGGCTTCAGATGTTGCCACTGCCACCAGACGTATTGAGTTCAGCCACGCAAACAGCTGCCTTCCCGACAAACTAATTCACATTCGTCCCCGTACAGCCACAGGTTTGGCTCGCTCTGCATATCAGGTGTAGGAATTGTGTTCTTATACTTTGCATGGCTCTGTGTTTCACTTGCCATACCCTGTCATCAATTATGACTCTGACTTCCTGGACGAAGAGTGGGTGACCTTTATATAACGGTGGGGTATTTTATTCCGATACCCTTCAATCAGTGAGATAGTCTTTAACGTGCACTGACATTAGGAGCTTGATCCTTTAACAATGAAAATATAAGGCCACCCTTACGTTGACTTGCACTGCTCAGCTGTTGTTGGGACACACTGGTGAGATGGATTTCTGATGTCCCCTCTTCCAGACAAACAAGGGAAAGGTACTTCTATGGATGGCCCCAGATGTTGGCACCACTGAAATCAGTCGCATGAACAATCCACAACTGTTCTCCCGAGAGAATCAACAGCATGTATATCTTAGGCAAGCACAGCCCCAGTCTCTATTGATTATAGGAGCGTCCTGCTCTCCTGCTGTTCATTCATGAAGTCGTTGACTATATCTGTAGCTTTCTGAGCAAAGCCTGATGGTTTAAGTAAGAATATATATGCATATTCCAAAAAACTTTATAGTATAAGTTTGGTGACCGTTGGAGTTTTCGCACTCTTAATTTATACCAGCGGACTCAGACTGAGCGCCGGCTGGGTGGGAAACTTCGGTTCCCTGATTAAGGGATAAGGTCACCTTTAATTTCGACGACTTGAGATGTGGTGTAGGTCTGTGCTTCTTGGAGACTTGGGAACAAAATCTGAACCCAGTTAAAGTCTTTGGCCAGGGACCTCTCACACCCCCAAGAAGGCAGACGGAAAAAAAAACATGGAACTACAACCTAAAAGAATCATTGAAGACTGGAACAGACACCAACATGATAATGTAAAGGCCTCCAACCATCCTAGGCCAAGGCTCGCCACTTGTCACAGGAGGTAGAATATAAAATATAGGAAACTATGTCTTCCTGTACTTTATATTCAACCTCCTGTGACATATATATATATATATATATATATATATATATATATATATATATATATATATATATATATATATATATATATATATATATATATATATATATATATAACGTAAACTAATAGAAAGGTCAATAGAGACACGGAAAGACATTTATTCGTGCTTCATATATTATACTAAGGCATTTGATAAAGAAATACATGATAAACTGATTTAAATGTTGAAAGATATCAACATTGTAGGGAAAGATTTAAGAATAATAAATAATATTTACTGGAACCAAGTAGCAGCAATTAATATGGGAAATAAGGAGGGTAGTTACGAACAGATAAAGCTAGGAGTACGTCAGGGGTGTGTCTTGTCACTGGATCTCTTCTCCCTCTATAGTGAAGTAATAATGAGAGATATCAAAGAGAGGCCAAGAATACTAATCGGAGGTTATAATATAAACAATATACGCTAAGCAGATGACACAGTATTGGTGGCGGAAAATGCAACAGACCCACACCAATTGTTGGACAGTGTAGTAACAGAGAGTGCACAGAAAGGACTCTCCTTGAATATCAAGAAAACAATAACAATGGTGATATCAAAGAAAATGGTGACACCAAAATGTGAGATAAAATAGAAGGGAAAATTTTTAACCAAGTCGATAATTGTAAATACCAAGGGACACTTGTAACATCAGATGGAAGATGTACAACAGAGATTAAGAGCAGAATATGGCAGGCAAAAGCCGCATTTAAGAAAATTAAGAGTATCTTATGCAAAGAGTCACTATCAATGAATGTAAGAAATAGAGTGCTGAAATGCTATATAGAACCAGTTTTGCTGTATGGCAGCGAATCTTTGAAAGTAAATGAACAAATAAGGAAGAACTTAGAAGCAACAGAGATGAGGTTCCTGAAACGAATGTTGCGAATTCCTTGGACTGCCAGAGTAACTAACAACGATTGCCTGAGAGAGGCTGATGAACCTAGAACACTATATACATCAATAAGAAAGAGACAAACAGCTTTCTTTGGTCATGTGATGAGAAGAAAGGTATTGGAGAACATCGTGACAACTGGAAAGATCGAGGGGAAGAGAGGCAGAGGCAGACCAATAGAAATTATACTTGACGGACTGAGACGGTTGCATGGAGGAATATCATCAGCAGAGTTGATCCAGAACACCAAAGACAGAGATCTGTGGAGAGAGATGAACGCCTACGCCAGCTGGCAGGGCACTTGATGATGATTCACCTCAGAGGTCAATGTGCCACATTTCGGCAGACATTTATGTACGGTGTGCTTCCTCTAGACAACGCCCACCCAGTTGACCAGTTCTCTTTCTACCCCTGGGTAGACTTTCTTTTCTAGCAATTATACCCGGGCAGTTGACTCTCGGCCTACTCTTTGCAATTTACAACTTCCGGGGAATTTTTAACTTGCACACGGGACCTGCAGTTTTCCTCCTTTATCCAAGGAAGCTGGGTATCCTTTCCCACTATTCCAGAGGTGAGGGAAGCAAGTGATTCTAGTAAACATTAACATTTCTATCCTGGGATGCGAACCGATACTTTCTGAGCGTGAGGCGGACATTTCAATCTTTTGGCCATGACTCCCGCATTTATCAAACGACGTACTAGTTTCGCCACATATCATTGTACAATATCGTCTAATGTCTTTCATATTTGTTATCCTGTATTTCTTTTCATGTTAATTCTACCAGTTGTTATTGGGCTGATTTCTTCTCGTGAAATGGCTCAAGAATAATAAATATGCTTCACGAGAAATCCACAGGAAATATACAGACCAATGTTGTAAAACAAACTATATTTACATAAAAGGTACAAGTAATTTATCGAAGACGCTTTCCTCGTGTGTGTGTGTGTGTGTGTGTGTGTGTGTGTGTGTGTGTGTGTGTGTGTGTGTGTGTGTGTGTGTGTGTGTGTGTGTGTGTGTGGTGTGTGTGTGTGTGTGTGTGTGTGTGTGTGTGTGTGTGTGTGTGTGTGTGAGAGAGAGAGAGAGAGAGAGAGAGAGAGAGAGAGAGAGAGAGTATGTGTTTGTGTATGTTTATGAAGTAACGTGCTGTTTCTCGAACGTGTTCAAGTAGCACTCCCTCCGCACAACACTCTATAACAACAGCCCCATCTGAAAACTCGAACCCTGCCTCATCAACTGTCACATTCAAGAACGTACTTACTGTCATGTTCCACCACTGACTTGCTCGACCCCTGCCTCATCACCTGTCACATTCTAGAACGTACTTACTGTCATGTTCCACCACTGACTCGCTCGACCCCTGCCTCATCACCTGTCACATTCATGAACGTACTTACTGTCATGTTCCACCACTGACTTGCTCGACCCCTGCATAATCACCTGTCACATTCAAGAACGTACTCACTGTCATGTTCCACCACTGACTTGCTCGACCCCTGCCTCATCAACTGTCACATTCATGAACGTACTTACTGTCATGTTCTACCACTGACTTGCTCGACCCCTGCCTCATCAACTGTCACATTCAAGAACGTACTTACTGTCATGTTCCACCACTGACTTGCTCGACCCCTGCCTCATCAACTGTCACATTCAAGAACGTACTTACTGTCATGTTCCACCACTGACTTGCTCGACCCCTGCCTCATCAACTGTCACATTCATGAACGTACTTACTGTCATGTTCCACCACTGACTTGCTCGACCCCTGCCTCATCAACTGTCACATTCAAGAACATACTTACTGTCATGTTCCACCACTGACTTGCTCGACCCCTGCCTCATCAACTGTCACATTCATGAACGTACTTACTGTCATGTTCTACCACTGACTTGCTCGACCCCTGCCTCATCAACTGTCACATTCAAGAACGTACTTACTGTCATGTTCCACCACTGACTTGCTCGACCCCTGCCTCATCAACTGTCACATTCAAGAACGTACTTACTGTCATGTTCCACCACTGACTTGCTCGACCCCTGCCTCATCAAATGTCACATTCATGAACGTACTTACTGTCATGTTCCACCACTGACTTGCTCGACCCCTGCCTCATCAACTGTCACATTCAAGAACATACTTACTGTCATGTTCCACCACTGACTTGCTCGACCCCTGCCTCATCACCTGTCACATTCAAGAACGTACTTACTGTCATGTTCCACAACTGACTTGCTCGACCTCTGCCTCATCAACTGTCACATTCAAGAACGTACTTACTGTCATGTTCCACCACTGACTAGCTCGACCCCTGCCTCATCACCTGTCACATTCAAGAACGTACTTACTGTCATGTTCCACAACTGACTTGCTCGACCCCTGCCTCATCACCTGTCACATTCAAGAACGTACTTACTGTCATGTTCCACCACTGACTTGCTCGACCTCTGCCTCATCAACTGTCATATTCAAGAACGTACTTACTGTCATGTTCCACCACTGACTTGCTCGACCCCTGCCTCATCACCTGTCACATTCAAGAACGTACTTACTGTCATGTTCCACAACTGACTTGCTCGACCTCTGCCTCATCAACTGTCACATTCAAGAACGTACTTACTGTCATGTTCCACCACTGACTTGCTCGACCCCTGCCTCATCACCTGTCACATTCAAGAACGTACTTACTGTCATGTTCCACAACTGACTTGCTCGACCCCTGCCTCATCACCTGTCACATTCAAGAACGTACTTACTGTCATGTTCCACCACTGACTTGCTCGACCTCTGCCTCATCAACTGTCATATTCAAGAACGTACTTACTGTCATGTTCCACCACTGACTTGCTCGACCCCTGCCTCATCACCTGTCACATTCAAGAACGTACTTACTGTCACGTTCCACCACTGACTTGCTCGACCCCTGCCTCATCAACTGCCATATTCAAGGACGTACTTACTGTCATGTTCCACCACTGACTTGCTCGACCCCTGCCTCATCAACTGTCATATTCATGAACGTACTTACTGTCATGTTCCACCACTGACTTGCTCGACCCCTGCCTCATCAACTGTCATATTCATGAACGTACTTACTGTCATGTTCCACCACTGACTTGCTCGACACCTGCCTCATCAACTGTCATATTCAAGAACGTACTTACTGTCATGTTCCACCACTGACTTGCTCGACCCCTGCCTCATCAACTGTCACATTCATGAACGTACTTACTGTCATGTTCCACCACTGACTTGCTCGACCCCTGCCTCATCAACTGTCACATTCAAGTACGTACTTACTGTCATGTTCCACCACTGACTTGGTCAATGCCGTTGGAGATCGCCATTTGTGGCGAAGCATGATCGCCCAGGCCTGCCGGCAATGCACTGGGTGATGATGATGAGTCATTCTTTACACGTACAATGTGACATAAAGTAGCGTTACGTTTTCCCTTTTCTCATCGGTCCCCCTTCCTTCCCGCTTATTCCAAACTCTTTTTTAGCATTACCTTTAAGTTACTACATGATAATTGTATTTCACTATTTTGACCTTAGATGCCTGAAGAAGCTGGCACGACCAACACGAATACAAACGGTACTAACAGCAGCACCCACCAGGCCAACCTGGCAACGTGCGTCAACGATAAGGTAACAAGAGAATCAGTGACCTTCCACACATCGGACCAAATCACGGAGAATGCGACCAATACTGGCAGTGACGTACGTATTAAAGGTCAGTTAAACTGAAAGGTTAAGGTAATTCCATGACAGATGTGCACTTGGGATGTGAAGTGTTAGGCCAGTTCTCTTTCCTTCCACAGTAAATTATCAGACAATTCTGAAGATTATCCGGTAGCTATTTTGAGGCTTGCCGGTCTCGCTGGCCTAGGAGTTAGCGACTTTCTCCGTAATCCCGTCACTGAACGAGTGTATTATAGCAAAGTATTTTTACACAGTAGTTTAATTAGGAAGCCTCTTACCAAGACAGTGCTTCGGGTTCAATCCCCAGCAATGTCCTTTCCCTTACTTGTGGAGTCTCCTTTCACCTATCGTTGAATGTGAGAAAGAGAATTATGAAATGCTATATCAGACCTCTTTTCCTGTGACGAATGTTGCGAATTCCTTGGACGACCAGGGTAACTTAACAACGATTGCTTGAAAGAAGCTACGTGAGCAAACGCGGCTGTGCGAGAATCGGCAGCGGTTCTCGCCGTGCCCGTTACTTACGGGATATGCGAGCCGGTCGCTCAGAAAGCAATGACAAACTACTGAGCGTAATCTTGCCAAGAAATCAACAACAGCAGTAAAATGCTGGTGTTGACAGCGATGTCCTGTAATAGGATATGCGAAATAAAAAAAAATAAAATGTTGAGGCTGGGTCCGACACAAGAGCAGTACTAGTCGCCAAGACAAAGTATTGCCACTGCTGGAGATTGAACCCGAGCCTCACAGCTGTGCTAGTGGAGAACACAATCCTACCATTGCTGAGGATTGAACCCGAAGCACTGTCTTGGTAAGAGGCTTCCTGATTAAACTACTATGTAAAAATTTTGCTATGATAGACTCGTTCAGTGACATCTGACTATGGGTTGATGTGCCTTAACAGCAGGAAGCCTCTGGCCTTATTGCTGCGCGTATCATACTGAGGGTTGTCCTTTCCCTTACTTGTGGAGACAGGCTCCTTTCACCTATCGTTGAATGTGAGAAAGAGAATGATGAAATGCTATATCAGACCTATTTTCCTGTGAAGAATGTTGCGAATTCCTTGGACGACCAGAGTAACTTAACAACCATTGCTTGAAAGAAGCTAATGAAACTAGAATATTATAAACAACAAGAAAAGACAAACAGCTTTGTTTGGTCATGTGATGAGAAGAAAGGCATTGGAGAACATCGTGGCAATTGGAAAGATCAAGATGAAGAGAGAAGAGACTGGAGTCTCCGTGGCGAAGTGGTCAAGCCGTTTGACTCGGGCTCCGAAGGTTGTGGGTTCAATTTCGGGCAGCGTCCTTTGGTTCACACGTGAATTTTTTTCGGAGACTCCTGTGGGTCGTTGCTGGAGCTACGGAGTTCGTGATTGTGCGACGCTTTCCGCGCTGCGGAAAGAGACCGAGCTATATGGGATAAACACCCGGTGCAATGAAGTCGACCCTGTCGACTTTTAAGCGACTTTTTTTTTTAAGATGAAGAGAGGCAGAGGTAGACCAAGAGAAATGATGCTGGATGGATTGAGATGGTGGCATGGTTGATCCAGAACAACTAAGACCGAGATCTATGGAGTGACATGAACGTCAACGCCAGCTGGCAGGATACATGATGATGATGTGACGAAAACAGGGGCGCTTAGAAATAATGTCTATCTCTCGTTTTCGTGGTTAAAATAGAGTTGTTAAACTGGCAATGACTGAACGAGATGAACAAAGAGCGTGTAAATTATTACACGTACTTTTCTTTTTCTTCAAGGCACCGAATGGGTTAACTGAAACACATCTGATATGATAACATCTCTTTTCTTCCTTTACCTAGAAGACGACTCTACACCAGGTGGCGTAGAACGGACGTTATCAGCGGTCTGTCGCACCTCTAGGTCCTTGTCTAGCACTGACAATGATAGTATACCAGTCAGATGTGCTTCCTACAGACTGAGGCCATCTCTTAACTCTGGGTGAGATACTTCACAAAAGCTGTCACACACAAACATACATATACGCACATATAAATGTATATGCCCAAAAATATAGTTGGTAATAACGAATAGGTTCAGAGTGACGTGCGAGCGTGGCTAAGACAGCATCCCAGAGTCTTCTATGGTGTAGATTTTGGGGGACTGAATATATATCATAGGTGATATAATTATCAATCAGAAACAAAATAAGCTTCAAAACAATGGGAACATCCTTCTTCACCTTCAGCCAAGAAATTCAGTGTATCGCTATCAGCAGGGAAGCTCATGCTTGCGGTTGTTTTGTGCGATTCCAATGAAATTCTGCCACCCCATTTCCAGAACTGTCAATTTCTAATGATGTGTTGTGGTGCAACTCGATTTATTTTTAAAGCGCTCAGCTCTACTAACTACCGTGGTCATGCTCGTTCACGACAATGCCAGACCCCATACGGCTCAGTTAACCAAGGGAAGAATTGCTCTTCTAGGGTGGAAATTTCTTGAACACCCGGGTTACAGCCCCGATCTATTTCCACCTATTTTATCCTCTGAAAAGTTAACATTGGCGGGGAAAGATTCTCTGATGACAAAGAAATCGAGGTGCGAACGTGGATAAGGCAGCAACCCAAAGACGCCTGTGGTGCAGAGCTTGGGGGACTGATAAAACGGTGGGATACATGCATCGATCTTCACGGAGATTATGTTGTAAGACAAATACAAATATAATCTATTTATTTGGTTGTTTCGGGATTTGAGATTTAAATATTGAGCACAACCCACCACTGGCAACGCTGATCATATTCTGGTATGAACCTAAGGCCTATCCACGCCAATGCGGAAGCACTAGACTCGAGTTTCGCTCTCGTTTGAGCTCAGTGATCCGGGATTTGTTTCCGGGTCCGGTCAAGGATATGCACTACTGACGAGCTCAAACGAGAGCGAAACTCGAGTATAGTGCTTCCATATTGACATGGATAAGCCTTAGGTTCATACCAGAATGCGATCAGCGTTGCCAGTGGTGGGTTGTGCTCAATATTTAAAAATATAATCATAAATAGCTGTCATGTTCGCATCGCATATACTTATTACTGTTTTATTTACTTACTTATTTGTCACCTACTTACTGGCTTAATTTCATTTTGGCTTACTTTCGTTTTATGCAAAATGTTAGTTTGTGTTAATATATGACACATTTCAGCTCAAGTCCTGGAGGCGACCGACGTATCAGAAAAGAAGCCAGGGTCGAGCAGTCGAACAGAGAGGAAGCTTTCAGGGACAGCAGAGCTAGAGACGGATTCAGTAGCACTTCCCGACTCACCCAGAGTGTCATCAAAGAATCGTCTTTAGAAGACCACGTGAATACACCCGAGGAGAATGAGATGTCGTTATTCTCCAGAGGTTACAGCACAAATCGGAGAACTGAAAGCATCAAACAAAAGTCAGAACCATGCAACCAAGCAAAGGATAACGACCTGGTGTCATGCAGGTGATTATACTCCGAAATAGCACTATAGTATATAAGAGTAGGCCGGTCTCCCTGGCGAAGAGATTAACGACTTTCTCCGTCATCCCGTATATCCACGTGAGGAACACAGCTGATTCGGCAGAGGATCGCGTCGCGTTGGTTACTTACGGGGTATGTGAGCGGGTCGCTCAGAAAACAATGGTAAACTACTGAGCGTAATCTTGCCAAGAACATCAACAACAGCTGAAAAATGCTGGTGTTGACTACAACGTCCTGTAAGGGATATGCAACTTAAAAAAAAAAAAAAATATGTAAGAGGAGGCCGAATCTGTGTGGTGATGGTGTTAAGGACGCGGTTCGTGATCGCGCATACCCGCTTTCGAAACACAGCTGAGTACGATTTGGCAGCAGACCGCGTTGCGCTAGTTTTTTTTTTTTTTAACGAAATGGTATGGGTGCCGGTCGTTCAGAGAGCAATGGCAAACTATTGAACGTAAACTTGCCTAGAGATCAACAACACCGAATAATGCTGGTGTTGAGGGGCGGGTGACTGTTGTTTATACACAGTTAGATGCCGTATCGAAGAAGGTGCATTGCATTGGAGTTAGGCCACTTGTTAACATTTGTTCATTCACATGTATCAACTACACACTATACATCGCACTCTGTAGCACGAACATAGCCATGAACTGACCAGCTACGTTATATAAGTGTAGCCGTATTCGGTTGTTGAATCAAGTATATATATATGGGATAAGCAACGGAACTATGTTGGGTTGTTTTTGGAAGAGTTTAGTGAAACAAAGGTTCTGTACAATGAGCGCATGATCAAGTGTAACGTATAATTATTTGCTTCAATGCGTGTGCACGCACACACACACACACACACACACACACACACACACACAAACGTGAACAGCCTATTTGTGTGTGTATAGTTGTATGCGTGTGTGCATGCATGTGTAAAGAAAGAAAATGTAACCTCGTAACCTTGTTTGTGTGTCTTACTAGTTGGCCTAGTACAGACATACGTACAGTAGACCAGGTTCTTACCATACGCCCACGGGGGCAAACTATCACACACAAGAATTATTTTATTCTTATAATGTAGTTGCAGTGGTCGTGCGGTTCCAACTTCGCAGCAACGATCACCCCATAATTGCTCAGTTCCTGTGCCAGTGAAAACCACACGGAAAGTTCAGCATCGCCCCATGTGAGCTCATGAAGGAAACCGTTGCTTCGACAAGACCACATGACCACCAAAGCATTGACATCAAACCGTTCTTCTCTTGAATCGGCAGCTCATTGTCGAGGCAGTCGTCAGAACAAATACAGCAGTTGCACATGCAGTGTATTTAATTTGTTATCTATGTTATTGAACTGTTGTGCAGTTTGTGTTCATAATTCGTTTAATGAAATATTTTCCATTATTAATTCTAATCAGAGAAAGAATGGCACGCAGGGAAGATTCAGCAGAACATTGGGCATCCCATACTATTACTGATGAAACTGGCCAGGACTGTGTGGCAGACTCACAACAGATTCCCGCGTCCACAGCGAACACTAAAACCACGTCTTCTACTGACAGATTCTCCAAGGACGTACTGGATCATCCAGGAAAAGCTCACTGCTCGTCGACTGGCATTGTGAAAAGCAACTCAGTCGGCGTCTCTCTCAGCTCTGTAGGAAATTATTCCACAAATGCCTGCCACAGTGGTGACAGGACTAACAAAGATCGTTACTCCCTGCGGCTTTCTAAGGATGCACACAACTGCTTTACATACCAAGTGGCCACGAGCAGCAACCCAATTTCTTCTGAACATTCAAAGTCGTTTCAGAAAAAGTCACCAGAAGACAAAAATATCAGCTGGAATCTACAAGACCTGGCCGTGGCTAGCGAGCCTGAGCGTGCATCCAGAACTAGCCGGAAAAGTGGTCTCGTCAATTACGTGTATATACCGCAGAGTACAGGACCAGGCTCAAACGCGAGCACGGACCGGGCCAACAAAGGTCGAGAGCCTGTATTCTATACTCAACATTCAGGTTATCACCGACATTCGCTGTCTGACCTTCGCCGCATCGATGAGCTCAGTTGTTGTCCAGAATACAACCCTGGTGATGGGATTGACCAAACAAGACTTGAACTTGGACGCTCCGCTAACAGCAAAAGGTTAGAGAATATAGGTAAGTGTTCCATTTTTGACACAACAGAAACCTCATTAAATGAAGATATTCATTCTGGACACCATAAACTGACCAACAGGTTCGCAACAGCATCACAGCTAAACCCAGGAATGGTTCATAGCAGTTTGAGCAGTTCCAGGGATCATCTTGAGAACAACCCGGAAACTGCAGTTAGAACGAGATCTCCAACAGAGATCAAACCCGACTCCTTGAGGCAATACACCAAGTATTCTTCCTATCAGAGGCCATCGCCGCTGAGAAAACGTGATTCGGCTCCTATGATTGCCCTTTCCAGCAGAAATGCATACCTTCAACGCCTGGCACCAGAAGACTTTCCCCAACGTCCCATCTCTTCAATGATAACGGGCAACCAGCCTGTTTTTACTGTTTTCTCGGGTAGGTATCAGCATTATCCTGCTGGCGATCTGGACATGACCACTCCGACCTACGGCATCACATCCTCAGTGTCTATGATCATTCCAACGATGGCAGCAAATCTTCGCCCTTTTCCTCTTCCAATTAAATCCCACGAAGATGTTTCAAAGAAACAGCCCCAGTTATCACCGAATACGTCTGATAACGAGAACCCAACTGGCGGGAATGGCAGTAGTAAGGAATCGTTAAAACGGAAGTCTTCTCGCTCAAAAACCTCCAGCATTGTTTCTTTCGTGAAGGGTCGGAGGTCGAACAAGGGAAATAAATACGAGACTAAACACAATCGGAGTTACTCCATGAGCCGGTATCATAGCGGCTCTGCTAACAAGAAACTGAGCACGCTGCACTCACAAAGAAGTAAGGAGGTGTGATTTCTACAAATGATGCTGCTTAATCCCTGGGATGTTTGCATCGGTACCGTTTGCTGTCCAAGGGTTTTATTCTTGTAAAGATCATCCCCACTTTTGACTGGCAATTCCAAACAATTTTTTATTTTTTTTTTACATCCGTAACATGAACTTGCTGCGAGTATGCGAAGTGTTAGGGTCACAACATATTATGGGCCTAAGTGAAGATTGGATGGTCAATGTTTCTTCCCATAAGCGCATGCAATTGTCCTAACCGTTACACCAACGCACCTGCTGTCTATTCCATTATGTATTCCTATACTGACACTAACGTTTAGTCCACGTTTGTCGTTAAAATGGTTCAAATCGCCTGAATTGTGTTCAGTTTGTGTACTATACTCTTGATGTACTATTCATCTCTAGGTCTTTCTCTACTTCGATAACCGCCGAGTGTACGATTGTGTGTACAAAAATTTGGTCGACATGGCCTCGACCTCACAAGATGGGAAAACCACGTTGCTTACTGCCGCTCTGCGAATGAAGTTGTTTTTTATATGTCGTTTCTAGGCACTTCTACTACTTCTAGCGCAGCCGTAAGCTTATTTGATATGTCATCCAGCCTGTGACGATCTTCCCCTCTCGGCATTTATCTCTCAATGCGCTGGTAGACGTGATGGCGCAGTGGCTAGGGCGCTTAGTTGTCGGTGTGGAGGTCATCGGTTCGAACTCATATCGAGAGGGGTTTTTAAACTTTATTTGGGATCCCAAGTCTAAAACTTGTACTGGGAAATAAAGAGGGCCAGTGAGATACTGATCCATCACCGGACTCATCATCATCAAGTGTCCTGCCAGCTGGCGTAGGCGTCCGTGGTTCTGCACAGATCTCGATCTTTTGGTGTTCTGGATCAACTCTGCTATTCCTCCATGCCACCGTCTCAATCCATCCGGACTGATCTATACAAATATAGGGTTAGCACCATTTACCTAGTAGGATATATATATATAGTACTTGCTAAACGCTTCACACAGCTACTGTAGTATAAGTAACGGGACGACATTTACCTTTCTTATTCCCATCTGAGTCGGTAGTTGCTTGAAACTATTGCAGACTTGCAGTAAATGCCGAGTTACAGAAAACAATAGCAGACTTGCAGAAAATGGCAGGTTGTAGGCTACCAATGACAGACTTGCAGTAAATGTCAGGTTGTAGGCTACCAATGACAGACTTGCAGTAAATGTCAGGTTGTAGGCTACCAATGACAGACTTGCAGTAGATGTCAGGTTGTAGGCTACCAATGACAGACTTGCAGTAAATGTCAGGTTATAGGCTACCAATGACAGACTTGCAGTAAATGTCAGGTTGTAGGCTACCAATGACAGACTCGCAGTAAATGTCAGGTGGTAGGCTACCAATGACAGACTTGCAGTAAATGTCAGGTTGTAGGCTACCAATGACAGACTTGCAGTAAATGTCAGGTTGTAGGCTACCAATGACAGACTTGCAGTAAATGTCAGGTTGTAGGCTACCAATGACAGACTTGCAGTAAATGTCAGGTGGTAGGCTACCAATGAAAGACTTGCAGTAAATGTCAGGTGGTAGGCTACCAATGACAGACTTGCAGTAAATGTCAGGTTGTAGGCTACCAATGAGACTTGCAGAAAATGGCAGGTTGTAGGCTACCAATGACAGACTTGCAGTAAATGTCAGGTTGTAGGCTACCAATGACAGACTTGCAGTAAATGTCAGGTTGTAGGCTACCAATGACAGACTTGCAGTAAATGTCAGGTTGTAGGCTACCAATGACAGACTTGCAGTAAATGTCAGGTTGTAGGCTACCAATGACAGACTTGCAGTAAATGTCAGGTTGTAGGCTACCAATGACAGACTTGCAGTACATGTCAGGTGGTAGGCTACCAATGACAGACTTGCAGTAAATGTCAGGTGGTAGGCTACCAATGACAGACTTGCAGTAAATGTCAGGTGGTAGGCTACCAATGACAGACTTAGAATAAATGTCAGGTGGTAGGCTACCAATGACAGACTTGCAGTAAATGTCAGGTGGTAGGCTACCAATGACAGACTTGCAGTAAATGTCAGATGGTGGGCTACCAATGACAGACGCAGTAAATGTCAGATGGTGGGCTACCAATGACAGACTTGCAGTAAATGTCAGATGGTGGGCTACCAATGACAGACTTGCAGTAAATGTCAGGTAGTAGGCTACCAATGACAGACTTGCAGTAAATGTCCGGTGGTAGGCTACCAATGACAGACTTGCAGTAAATGTCAGATGGTGGGCTACCAATGACAGACTTGCAGTAAATGTCAGATGGTGGGCTACCAATGACAGACTTGCAGTAAATGTCAGATGGTGGGCTACCAATGACAGACTTGCAGTAAATGTCAGATGGTGGGCTACCAATGACAGACTTGCAGTAAATGTCAGGTGGTAGGCTACCAATGACAGACTTACAGTAAATGTCAGATGGTAGGCTACCAATGACAGACTTAGAATAAATGTCAGGTGGTAGGCTACCAATGACAGACTTGCAGTAAATGTCAGGTGGTAGGCTACCAATGACAGACTTGCAGTAAATGTCAGATGGTGGGCTACCAATGACAGACGCAGTAAATGTCAGATGGTGGGCTACCAATGACAGACTTGCAGTAAATGTCAGATGGTGGGCTACCAATGACAGACTTGCAGTAAATGTCAGTTATTAGGCTACCAATGACAGACTTAGAATAAATGTCAGGTGGTAGGCTACCAATGACAGACTTGCAGTAAATGTCAGATGGTGGGCTACCAATGACAGACTTGCAGTAAATGTCAGATGGTGGGCTACCAATGACAGACTTGCAGTAAATGTCAGATGGTGGGCTACCAATGACAGACTTGCAGTAAATGTCAGATGGTGGCCTACCAATGACAGACTTGCAGTAAATGTCAGGTGGTAGGCTACCAATGACAGACTTACAGTAAATGTCAGATGGTGGGCTACCAATGACAGACTTGCAGTAAATGTCAGGTAGTAGGCTACCAATGACAGACTTGCAGTAAATGTCAGGTGGTAGGCTACCAATGACAGACTTGCAGTAAATGTCAGGTAGTAGGCTACCAATGACAGACATGCAGTAAATGTCAGTTAGTAGGCTACCAATGACAGACTTGCAGTAAATGTCAGTTAGTAGGCTACCAATGACAGACTTGCAGTAAATGTCAGTTAGTAGGCTACCAATGACAGACTTAGAATAAATGTCAGGTGGTAGGCTACCAATGACAGACTTGCAGTAAATGTCAGTTATTAGGCTACCAATGACAGACTTAGAATAAATGTCAGGTGGTAGGCTACCAATGACAGACTTGCAGTAAATGTCAGGTGGTAGGCTACCAATGACAGACTTGCAGTAAATGTCAGATGGTGGGCTACCAATGACAGACATGCAGTAAATGTCAGATGGTGGGCTACCAATGACAGACTTGCAGTAAATGTCAGATGGTGGGCTACCAATGACAGACTTGCAGTAAATGTCAGGTAGTAGGCTACCAATGACAGACTTGCAGTAAATGTCAGGTGGTAGGCTACCAATGACAGACTTGCAGTAAATGTCAGATGGTGGGCTACCAATGACAGACTTGCAGTAAATGTCAGATGGTGGGCTACCAATGACAGACTTGCAGTAAATGTCAGATGGTGGGCTACCAATGACAGACTTGCAGTAAATGTCAGGTGGTAGGCTACCAATGACAGACTTACAGTAAATGTCAGATGGTGGGCTACCAATGACAGACTTGCAGTAAATATCAGGTAGTAGGCTACCAATGACAGACTTGCAGTAAATGTCAGGTGGTAGGCTACCAATGACAGACTTGCAGTAAATGTCAGGTAGTAGGCTACCAATGACAGACATGCAGTAAATGTCAGTTAGTAGGCTACCAATGACAGACTTGCAGTAAATGTCAGGTGGTAGGCTACCAATGACAGACTTGCAGTAAATGTCAGGTAGTAGGCTACCAATGACAGACATGCAGTAAATGTCAGTTAGTAGGCTACCAATGACAGACTTGCAGTAAATGTCAATTAGTAGGCTACCAATGACAGACTTGCAGTAAATGTCAGTTAGTAGGCTACCAATGACAGACTTAGAATAAATGTCAGGTGGTAGGCTACCAATGACAGACTTGCAGTAAATGTCAGTTATTAGGCTACCAATGACAGACTTAGAATAAATGTCAGGTGGTAGGCTACCAATGACAGACTTGCAGTAAATATCAGGTGGTAGGCTACCAATGACAGACTTGCAGTAAATGTCAGATGGTGGGCTACCAATGACAGACTTGCAGTAAATGTCAGATGGTGGGCTACCAATGACAGACTTGCAGTAAATGTCAGATGGTGGGCTACCAATGACAGACTTGCAGTAAATGTCAGGTAGTAGGCTACCAATGACAGACTTGCAATAAATGTCAGGTGGTAGGCTACCAATGACAGACTTGCAGTAAATGTCAGATGGTGGGCTACCAATGACAGACTTGCAGTAAATGTCAGATGGTGGGCTACCAATGACAGACTTGCAGTAAATGTCAGATGGTGGGCTACCAATGACAGACTTGCAGTAAATGTCAGGTGGTAGGCTACCAATGACAGACTTACAGTAAATGTCAGATGGTGGGCTACCAATGACAGACTTGCAGTAAATGTCAGGTAGTAGGCTACCAATGACAGACTTGCAGTAAATGTCAGGTGGTAGGCTACCAATGACAGACTTGCAGTAAATGTCAGATGGTGGGCTACCAATGACAGACATGCAGTAAATGTCAGTTAGTAGGCTACCAATGACAGACTTGCAGTAAATGTCAGTTAGTAGGCTACCAATGACAGACTTGCAGTAAATGTCAGTTAGTAGGCTACCAATGACAGACTTAGAATAAATGTCAGGTGGTAGGCTACCAATGACAGACTTGCATTAAATGTCAGTTATTAGGCTACCAATGACAGACTTGCAGTAAATGTCAGTTAGTAGGCTACCAATGACAGACTTGCAGTAAATGTCAGTTAAGTTAGTAGGCTACCAATGACAGACTTAGAATAAATGTCAGGTGGTAGGCTACCAATGGCAGACTTGCAGTAAATGTCAGTTAGTAGACTATAAATGACAGACTTGCAGTAAATGTCAGGTAGTAGGCTACCAATGACAGACTTGCAGAATGTCAGGTGGTAGGCTACCAATGACAGACTTGCAGTAAATGTAAGTGTGTAGGCTACCAATGACAGACTTGCAGTAAATGTCAGGTGGTAACCTACCAATGACAGAGTTGCAGTAAATGCGAGGTCGTAGGTGGGTGTAGAGACTGAGGTGGGTGTAGAGTCTGAGGTGGGTGTAGAGACCGGGACTGGTGTAGAGACCGGGGCTGGTGTAGAGACTGAGGTTGGTGCAGAGACTGAGGTAGGTGTGGAGACTGAGGTTGATGTAGAGACAGGTTGGTGTAGAGACCGGGGCTGGTGTAGAGACTGAGGTTGGTGTAGAGACAGGTTGGTGTAGAGACTGAGGTTGGTGCAGAAACTGGGTTGGATGTAGAGATCAGGGCTGGTGTAGAGACTGAGGTGGGTGTAGAGACTGAGGTTGGTGTAGAGATAGGTTGGTGTAGATACTGAGGTTGATGTGGAGACTGAGGTTGGTGTAGAGACTGAGGTTGGTGTAGAGACTGAGGTTGGTGTAGAGACTGAGGTGGGTGTGGAGACTGAGGTTGGTGTAAAGACTGAGGTTGGTGCAGAAACTGGATTGGATGTAGAGGCCGGGGCTGGTGTAGAGACTGAGGTGGGTGTAGTGACTGAGGTTGTTGTAGAGATACGTTGGTGTAGATACTGAGGTTGATGTGGAGACTGAGGTTGGTGTAGAGACTGAGGTTGGTGTAGAGACTGAGGTTGGTGTAGAGACTGAGGTTGGTGTAGAGACTGAGGTTGGTGTAGAGACTGAGGTGGGTGTAGAGACTGAGGTGGGTGTGGAGACTGAGGTTGGTGTAGAGGCTGAGGTGGGTGTAGAGACTGAGGTTGGTGCAGAGACTGAGGTGGGTGTGGAGACTGAGGTGGGTGTAGTGACTGAGGTGGGTGTAGTGACTGAGGGTGGTGCATAGACTGAGGTTGGTGCAAAGACTGAGGTGGGTGTAGAGACTGAGGTTGGTGTAGAGGCTGAGGTGGGTGTAGAGACTGAGGTTGGTGCAGAGACTGAGGTGGGTGTGGAGACTGAGGTTGGTGTAGTGACTGAGGGTGGTGCAGAGACTGAGGTGGGTGTAGTGACTGAGGGTGGTGCAGAGACTGAGGTTGGTGTAGAGACTGAGGTTGGTGCAGAGACTGAGGTTGGTGTAGAGACTGAGGGTGGTGCATAGAGTGAGGTGGGTGTGGACGACTGAGGTGGGTGTAGTGACTGAGGGTGGTGCAGAGACTGAGGTTGGTGCAAAGACTGAGGTTGGTGCAGAGACTGAGGTTGGTGTAGAGACTGAGGTTGGTGTAGAGACTGAGGTTGGTGCAGAGACTGAGGTTGGTGTAGAGACTGAGGTTGGTGCAAAGACTGAGGTGGTTGTAGTGACTGAGGGTGGTGCATAGACTGAGGTGGTGTAGAGACTGAGGTGGGTGTAGAGACTGAGGTTGGTGCAGAGACTGAGGTTGGTGTGGAGACTGAGGTGGGTGTAGACACTGAGGTGGGTGTAGAGACTGAGGTTGGTGCAGAGACTGAGGTGGGTGTAGTGACTGAGGGTGGTGCATAGACTGAGGTTGGTGTAGAGACTGAGGTGGGTGTAGAGACTGAGGTTGGTGCAGAGACTGAGGTTGGTGTGGAGACTGAGGTGGGTGTAGACACTGAGGTGGGTGTAGAGACTGAGGTTGGTGCAGAGACTGACGTGGGTGTAGAGACTGAGGTTGGTGCATAGAGTGAGGTGGGTGTGGACGACTGAGGTGGGTGTAGTGACTGAGGGTGGTGCAGAAATTGAGGTAGGTGTGGAGAGCCTCAGTCCTCTACCAGCCTGAGTCTCCACACCAGCCTCAGTCTCTACACCACCCTCAGTCTCCACACCAACCTCAGTCTCTGCACCAACCTCAGTCTCCACACCAACCTCAGTCTCTACACCCACCTCAGTCTCTACACCAACCTCAGTCTCTACACCAGCCTCAGTCTCTACACCACCCTCAGTCTCCACACAAACCTCAGTCTCCACACAAACCTCAGTCTCTACACCACCCTCAGTCTCCACACAAACCTCAGTCTCTGCACAAACCTCAGTCTCTACACCCACCCCCGTCTCTACACCTACCTCAGTCTCTACACCCACCTCAGTCTCTATACCACCCTCAGTCTCTACACCCACCTCGGTCTCTACACCCACCTCAGTCTCTACACCCACCTCAGTCTCCACACCTACCTCAGTCTCTACACCCACCTCAGTCTCTGCACCAACCTCAGTCTCTACACCACCCTCAGTCTCTACACCATCCTCAGTCTCTACACCACCCTCAGTCTCTACACCCACCTCGGTCTCTACACCACCCTCAGTCTCTACACCCACCTCGGTCTCTACACCCACCTCAGTCTCTACACCAACCTCAGTCTCTACACCAGCCCCAGTCTCTACACCAACCTCAGTCTCTACACCAACCTCAGTCTCCACACCTACCTCAATCTCTGCACCACCCTGCGGAGACTGAGGGTGGTGTAGAGACCGTCTCCGATCGTTTACCAAAGTACCATCTACACGACGACTATCTGGCAGGGCTCTACTTGCCCTTTCAACTCCCAAAAATCCAGCCAGGGGGTGCAAGGTCGGTACTGGAATTTTACATCTACGGAGTAAATGGTGAACGGGAAGTGTGATTTTAAATTGTATCATGGTGACTAGCGACATAGATTAAAGTAAGGGAAGAACCATCTTACACGCCTTGCTGCACATTGCACATTTGTTAACGACCATTTGGCACACGACGGGCATGTGGTGAATTTTACAATTGGCACGCGATGGGTGATGCGGTGAATTTTACGCCGGCTGCCCTTTACTTCCCAAGGCATGCTCTAGTACCTATTTTAGGCCGAGAACCCATGTCAACTGTTAAAAAAAAAAAAAAAACATCCGCCACGTTGACAATTTGGATATACGTGGACTGGGCCGAAAGGCGATTATGTTAGTGACTGCCCAACCCAACCATGCCAGCGACAGAGAATACCGAAGATCTATTGCGGCCAACCTTGGATGTGACACCTGAAGATTGTCTTAGTCATCTCAATCTCTTGGGGAGAAGGTGAAGGGGTGGAGATGTTATGCATTTCTACATGCCATTAACTGTTTTGTAAAAGCAGCCGGTCTCCGTGGTCGCAGACTTGCGAACGCGGTTCGTGAGCCGCATACCAGTCGTCTGAGTGGCGAGGGGCTGAGTGGTCTCGAGGTATGGTGTCCGCCTCGAGTGCTGGAGGTCCCGGGTTCAGGCCCCGGTGAGGACCGGGATTTATTTTAAAAAATCCACCTGGACTTCCAGTAATAAAATTTCCCCTGGTCTCTGGGTAGTGAGATCGGACGCCCGTGTGTATTGTTGCGCACGTAAAAAATCCCTTGGCAGTTGGAAATCGAAAAAGAGTAGCCTAACGGCGCTGCCCGGGCAAAAAATTTCGAGTTAAAAATCTACCCAAAGTATTTCAGGATCCTCGCCGATGCAACGGAGTTCGTGCATTGAGCTGAGTTTCTCCAGACTCAGGTTTAAGTTAGGAGGAAAACGGAGTACTTATGGGTTAAACCGTGTGCCGTGATGTTGATCCAACGACTAAACGATACCAGTCGTTCAAAACGCGGCGGTGACCGATTAGGCAGCGGACCGTGTCTCGTTGTATTATAACGTGTTGGTATGGGAGCCGATCGTTCAGAAATCAGTGGCAAACTACTGAACGTAAAACTTGCCCAGGAATCACGAACAGCAAAATAATTGCTGGGGTTGACTGATACGTCCGTAAAGGATATGCAACTTTAAAAAAAAAAGAAAAAAAGTGGCAAGACCTGTGTTCCTGCTCCTAATCCTTCAACAATCGCTTGCCTCTGTCACTTCGCTACCTCAGTGCAGTGTGGAGGTTACATTACTTCCTATTTTAAATGCAGTATTGCAGCCATAAATTATGAAGAGCTTAGAAACGGAGATGTGGTTTCTGAGACGAATGTTGCAAATTCCTTGGACCGTCAGAGTAACTAACAACGAAGAAGCTAGTGAAAGCAAAACATTATATACAACTACAAGAAAGAGACACATAGCATTCTTTGTTCATGTGTTGACGGGAGAGGCATTTGTGAACATCGTGACAACTAGAAAGATCAGCAGGAAAATAGGCAGAGGCAAGACGAAGAGAAATGATGCTGGATGGGTTGAGACCGCGGCATGGAGTAATATCATCTGCAGAGTTGACCCAGAACAACAAGAACCGAGATCTGTGGACATACATGAACGTCTAAGCCAGATTGGCACATGATGATGATGATGATTGCCATGTTTTGTTGGAGCACCATGTTATTAAACTTGTAGAAGTAATTTTAGATGCACCCATGTCTGTAGATTACAGGTGACCATAATTATTATTATTATGTAGATACATGCAATTATAGTTTTGTTGGCTTCTTTTTTTCAAAGTTCATATTCATATCAGTGACTGTATATGTGTAAGACAATTACATGTGTGTGTATGTGTATGTGTGTGTCTCTCTCTCTCTCTCTCTGTGCGTCTGAGTGTGTGTGTGAGAGAGAGAGAGAGAGAGAGAGAGAGAGAGAGAGAGAGAGAGAGAGAGAGAGAGAGGGGGTGGGGTGTGGAGATTAGAGAGAAAGACAAAGTGAGAATGTTTGTGCGAGAGACAGTGTGTGTTGTGTGTGTAAGGGTGAGAGAAAGAGATACAGTGTGTGTGAGAGAGAGAGAGAGAGAGAGAGAGAGAGAGAGAGAGAGAGAGAGAGAGAGAGAGAGAGAGAGAGAGAGAGAATGCACATTCACACGCGGAATTATGAATAATCTCTTGCATCCACTTTTGGGTGGCTATGGTAGTATAGTGGTTAGTGCACAAGTGTACCACGTCACAGGTGTCAGGAGTTTCCACAAGTGTACTACGTCACAGGTGTCAGGAGTTTCCACAAGTGGCAGAACCTGTTCTGGCTAGTGCTGCTCTGGAGGACGCTTGCCCACAGGGGCAGTGGTCATGTGTTCAAGTACCCATGGAACTGGACTTATTCAATTGACCCGGGTTCCCAGGCTGTCTCAGCTTACAGTGGGTACACGGAACTATCTTGGAAAGTAAAGGCGCCCAGCATGATACTGACTACATGACCTGTCAAGTGCATGTCAGTAATTATTAAGTAAATGATCCTTGTGCACGGCTTACGTCACACATGGAATATGGTGCTGGGTCCAGGTTTGTATAGATCAAGTAAATAGACCCGCGCTGACTGCCCTATACAACATTTGTATAGACCAAGTGAATAGACCCGCGCTGACTGCCCTATACAACAATTGTATAGACCAAGTGAATAGACCCGCGCTGACTGCCCTATACAACATTTGTATAGACCAAGTGAATAGACCCGTGCTGACTGCCCTATACAACATTTGTATAGACCAAGTGAATAGACCCGCGCTGACTGCCTTATACAACATTTGTATAGACCAAGTGAATAGACCCGTGCTGACTGCCCTATACAACAATTGTATAGACCAAGTGAATAGACCCGTGCTGACTGCCCTATACAAAAATATGAATCTAAAATGATATACCCAATAAGTTCAAGAATTGGTAACGGGGGTCTTTAATCTTGTTTACTGACTGCTGTGGAGTATCTGAAGCACCTGACACTTTTGCCGTCTTGACAGACGATAGTTTGAAACATTGTGATTTAAAAATGGCATCATAACTACAGCCTATGGGGGAAGCGAATGTGACTGATCAGGGCAATTTGCGCAGTAAATGTCCTTCCACTATGGATGCATGTGAACACATGGTCATTTCCACCACATATTTTCTCCTTTGTATTTATTTCACTCCTGAACGTTTCCCTCCATGCAATATGATCAGCTCCCAAGATGAAATAGCAAACCTATATCAGTCATGTCCCACTTTCATGCATTTTTACCGTAGTAAAGGCCGACCCGAGATCTTTCACCCATCTTAACTGGGTTAAGCAACATAGTGGTGAATGTGTTTGTCTAACAAGACAGGTTCTAGCAACATAGTGGTGAATGTGTTTGTCTAACAAGACAGGTTCTAGCAACATAGTGGTGAATGTGTTTGTCTAACAAGACAGAGGTTCAGGTTCAATCTCCACAAGTGCAGGATTCGTTTTATCTTCTAACCAGCAAGTTCTGGGGTCAATCTAACCTCACGAAAAAAGAAGTGAATAATTTTCATACTTTGATATGAAATGTCAGAGGAGTGGCTGGTTGAGTGGCTAGAATGCCAGATTCTCCTTCATGGGACCCGGGTTCGAATCCTCGGTAAGGTGTGGATTTTTTTCTGTTGGGGGAAAACAATTAATAAAACCCTAACCTGCACAGTTCGCAGTGCAACTGCACTAGCCAGGCCGCCTAAACTCCTCAGGCGGCCTAAATTCCTCCTGTCCTACACCACAAGGTACAACAGGCAGTAGACGAGAGACATGAAATGTCTAGAAAGAAAAGATTACAAGGAAGGAAACTGACCTTCCAACTTCATTATGACATGCCCTAGGTTATGTGAAGGCTTAACACTTGACACGCTGACAACAACATCTGCCATGACATTACCTTTGAATTCTCTGGGATGACCCTGTAGGATACAATTAGTTAAGGTAATCCCTCAGCAGATATTGCCACTGTGGTGTGAAGATATTGCCACTGTGGTGTGAAGATATTGCCACTGTGGTATTGCCACTGTCGTGTGAAATTACAGGCCCTCATATATTCTAGGCCACAACATAAGAAGAATGTTGACCTTCGTTTCCAGACAAGGCCATGAAAATTGTCCAGTATCCATGTTTATGAGGCTGGGTTGATCCCAGTGCCACAGATGGCAGAAAAACGAACCTGCCTCTGCTGGGGACTGAACCCAGACCATTGTCTTGACAATGAAAGGAAGCGCACTAACCACTATGCCACCACAGGAATTTATAGGACACTGTGGCAGGGAGAAAGGGAAATAGTCATCATATCTCATTTCTGACATAGTCTAGTATTTTAAAAAAAACAGTTAGTTGCATATCCTTTACTGGACGTCACAGTCAACATCAGCATTTTTTGCTGTTGTGATCTCTTGGAAAGTTTACGTTCGGTAGTTTGCCATTGCTTTCTGAACGACCGGCACCCATACCATTTCATAAAAAAACCAAAGCAAGGCGGTCTGCTGCCAAATCGTCCGCAGCTGTGTTTTGAACATGGGCATGCGAGATTACGAATTGCTCCCGTAACCTCTTCACCACAGAGCTAGCTAGTCTAGTATAAGTTATGGCTTAACGGTCAACAAATCTGCAGGAGTATCTGGGGTTTTCTTCACCCAACTCACGCCTGGTGGTCAACATGGCCAAGAGGTTTAACATTGAAACTTCCTGTGTGCTGACAGCAGGGTAGATGGTTCATGTCACACACCATTCAGTTGGATTTAAACGTTGACTTCTCGCTCAGAAAGCAATGGCAAGCTACTGAATGTACGAGGATAAGTTAATAAGTAAGTCACAAATGGCTGTAGAAAAATAACTAAATATGATAACAACTTGGATTTTTTTCTGTCGGGGGCAAAAATAAAATCCTAAGCTGCACAGTTCGCGGCGAATGCACTAGCCAGGCGGCCTTTATTCCTCAGGCTCAAAGATCCCTCTGCCATACACAACAAGGTACTATATTGGCAGTAAATGACAGTTTATGACATGACAGATAACAATTTGAAACCAGTTTACTTTTATACATACATTGTCCCTTTATTTCTCAACATAATTTCCACCAACATTGATGCACTTATCCCATCGTTTTATCAGTCCTCCCAAACTAGCTGCATAGAGCTGTGTGCTCTGTTTTCTAAACCGCGTTTTCACGTCACATTCAACTTCGGCGTCACTCGCGAAATGTCTCCCGCCAAGGTGGGTTTTCAGTGAACATAGCCCCTAGCGATTTACCATAAAGTAGTACATAGCTGGGGTAGACAAAGTTACGAGGGTGAGTCAATAAGTAAGTCACACAGTACTGCGGCATGACAGGTAAATGAAAACAAATCACGCAATTCTAAGCACCCAGTTTTGGAGTACTAATAAAACGATGGGATAAATGCAACAATGTTGGTGGAAATTATGTTGATGAATAAAGGGACAATGTATGTATAAACATAAACTGGTTTCATGTTGTTATCATGTATAGTTATTTCTCTACAGCCATTTGTGACTTACTTATTGACTTCCCCTTGTACAAGTGCCTAGAAAATTAACCTGGGGACATGAAACATTTTAAATCACTCACATTTAAGAGGCGGGGTCAACCGAGAGCCATAACTGTCCGAACAACATGGGGTTGAATTGCAGGTTATTCATTGTCTTGTCAAGCTACAGCACTAGGTATAAGGCTACTATGACCTCTACGGCAGATACAGCAGAAATATTACTGCAAACCACTACAAATTTGGTTTTGTTCTCTAACAACAGAAACAGGTATCAGATGTTTAATGTATGAAAATATTAGTCTATTCATTGAGACAAGGATCAAAATGCTCACACACAGAACAAGACAAAGCCACATTAATGTGATCACAAGGTTCACACACAGAACAGACAATACCAGGCCTATGCGATCACAAGGTTCACACACAGAACAGACAAGGCCAGGTAAATGTGATCACAAGGTTCACAAACATTGTCAACGTACTAGACTCGAGTCTAGAGCTTCCAGTCTCACATGGACAAGGCTTAAGGTTTGTGCCGGAATACGATCAGCATTGCCAGTAGTGTGTTGTGCTCAATCTTTAACTTCAAATATCCTTCAATTCAGTACTACAACTTGATCAACTAGGCCACAACCCATTCCTGGAGTAATTACAGTCATGAATGATTGTTTTCTTGGGTTGAAAGTCTAGCCTCTTGCTAAGAACAGAAACATCTTCTGCTGAAACATCTGATGAGAAGAAATAACCTGGCATTGTGTCCTTCCATCCAAATACAAGAATTTTTCCAGGATTGCCGCAGGGTTCACCACTGTCACCAGTACTATTCAACGTGTATACGGTGCCGATCACTGAACAACAGTTGGATGGGAGGGGTAGGACTCTATCATTCGTTGACGACATCCTCGTGTATCGACAGGGTCGAGATAGACAGGCGGTTGCCAACTATATGCAGGGCGAACTAGATCGAATTTCCTCATGGTGTGCTGATGCCGATGCCCTTGTCAACCCTGCAAAGGCAACGGTTACATGGTTCTCACTAAACAACCATATTGTGAAAACAGACCTGCCGGCAGTAAGAATGGATGGGAGCATTCTGAGTAGAACCCAGTCAATGACATATCTTGGCGTGAGGCTTGATCGTAGCCTGTCCTTCAGAGATCATGTCGATTATGTCATAACGAAGGCTTGAAAAGGTTTGGCAGCAATGAGAGTCATGGCGACTGCCAATATCGAGCAAAGACTGCTATTACTTCTGTTCCAAGGACTTGTGCTTTCACGCATCGAGTATGCCCTGGCCATCCTCACTGTCAGCCCTACACAGATTGGAAGACTTGAAAAGGTACAAAACGAAGCCATGCGCATCATTTTGGGCTGCACGAGAGACACCAGCTGTGTAGCAATGAGATACCTCCTTGACTTCCCGACAATGGAACACAGGATCAAGATCTGGAGAGCTCGTGCATACTTAAAAATAAGTGCAGATGAGCAGCACCCTCTGCATGACGCTGTATTCAGAGAAAAGGGTGACAGGCTAAAGAGGGGCAAATCATGGATGGGTCGGGCGGAAGATGTCGTCGGACAGGTCTGCAGTCTTACCAGTATCAACCCCGGCAAGGAATGGGTGCCGGTGCCTCCAGCTTTTAAGTGTACCTTCTCCTGCATTATCACACTCGACAGACGGTGCAGAGAGCAGAACCCTGCCGCTGTCAATGCAGAGGTTAACGCGCTCATCTATGATCACTCAGATAGCCCCGAAGTGCTCATCTATACAGATGGATCTGTTGTAAAGCAGCAGAGAAGTGCGTGGGCATTTACAGCCCGTTCAGCGGGCCGAACCTTTCAAGAATCCAGTGGTGCCCACTCTATGACCACGAGCAGCATGACGACGGAGGTGATGGCAGTTACACAGGCTTTCATATGGCTGGAATCACAGCATTATACCAACGTGTGTGTACTAAGTGATTCAATGAGCATGATTCAGAAGGTCGAAGCTGGATCTGTACGTAGACAGTGGACTGAGTCGCTGCGGAAGTCTGTTGTCCGCAAAGTCACCTTCATCTTCGTCCCGGGACATGCGGGAGTTGAGGGAAATGAACGAGCGGATAAATTGGCTGGCTCTGCACCCCCTGTAGATGGCCAGCCCATGGATCGTGCCGATGTTATTAACGCCCTTAAAGATATGGCGAGAACAGAGGATTTTGACGCCAGTGATTCCACATCGCTTTCCAGGATGAAAGACCTGGGAGTAAGAATCGGCACAGCCAGACGCGAGAGGTACATCGGGAAAATAAAGCGCCTCGTCAACCAACACAGAACTGGCACTATTAGCCACCGGACGCTGATGCATATGCTGGGGGGAGGATCTGAGCACCTATGGACATGTCCGGAGTGCAACGAAGATACCCCAACTGATAACTAACTAACTAACAAGAATTTTGATACTTTCATTGAAAATAGGTCTGAGTTTTAATGTGGTCATTTCTGGTTCCTCTTCACTTCTTTTGTTAGAAAAGATGGTTCTGGTTCAGTCCAACTGTTCTTGTCTCTACTTGATATAATTGTGGCCTGCATGGTTTGTCTTTTTCTCTTTCATGGATTAAATGGTGTTCACTGTTTGCTTAGCTCATGTCTTCTGTGGCTTACTGACTGATACAGGTTTTTCATTGAGGTTATTTTCTTCAACCTTGGGCTAAGTAATTGTATGAATGCATTCAATAATGTGTTGTGTCACCTGACGTAACTTTTCTTGCAGTTTTCAGTTCTGCCTGTTCTTGTGCTGTTGATGGCAATTTCACACGTCTCATCCTAATGAACAGATGATATACCTAAGTTCATTCCTTTAAGGAAATTACGTTTTAACAGTTTTTTTTTAAAGTTGCATTGTTTAATAGGAAAGGGCACTCCTTGCTCAGAAATCCTGCCTATCCTTAGAAGAGCTGGTGGTCACTCAACATGAGGAACTCTCATGGGCTCGCTCATTATATATATATATATTTCCTATACTCCCACATACACCAGGCCATCTAATTATGAATAATATATTCACATGTAGTTGTTTTAGATCTTGCCTTTGTTTAGTTATGTTTGTTTTACTGTTTGCTGATGAAGGCTGCTTAGCTGCACTATCCATTCTGTCCTCTGTAATCATGTACTATTAAAGCTGTCTATTATACTTTGTCTTACATTTATTCACTATTAAAAAACAATAAAAAGCAAACTAACACATTTCCCAGCACCTGTAACTTTCAGTTATTTCTGGATGTCTACAAACAATAACATGAAATCCTGACTATCAGCTCTTAAATGCATTAAATGGTTACACTGAAGTTGTGCTCTCAACTGCTCCAGGTAGCAATGCACTATCTGGGGCCACCTCCATGATCAACTTCTGAATCGGCTTAAATCTGGGATGAGAAGCATCTTGCAGAAGTCCTAGAAGGATGCTCTCACTAGTTGTTAAGTGTGCACCAGCTTCCCGCATTCGCTGAAATGCATACATCCTGCAGATAAAAGCCACATGTGACTTCAAACAGACAGTTTGCCAACAAGATTAAACACATCTGCATGGTCTAACACATGTTAGTGAGTAAGTAAAGGACTCTTTGAATGCCTTGAGGCATTTAGGACATATAGGGGAGGTATGGAGTCCGCCTCGAGTGCTGAAGGTCCCAGGTTCAAGCCCCGGTGAGGGCCAAGATTTTTTCACGTGGACTTCTAGTAACAAAATTTTCCCCTGGTCTCTGGGTAGTGAGATCGGATGCCAGTGTGTATTGTTGTGCACGTAAAACAATCCCTTGGCAGTTGGAAATTTTAAAAAAAGAGTAGCCTAATGGCGCTGCCCAGGCAAAATTTTGAGTTAAAAATCTACCCAAAGTATTTCATGATCCTCGCCAGTGATACGGAGTTTGCGCACTGAGCTGAGATTCTCTGGACTCAGGCTTTGAGTTAGGAGTAGAACGGAGCACTTATGGGTTACACCCGTGTACCGTGATGTTGACCCGTCGAGTAAACTAAACTAGTGCTAGTGCCATATTTGTATAGACTGATCAGCACTCGAGCAATGATGTGGTCAATATAACACCAGGTGACTTAACGTTCCAAGACAGTTCCTGGTAGAAATTTTAGGCTGGGTCAAAATGGAAGCCCATGTTATTTTGAAAATCCATGTTGATGTGAATTCGAACCCATGACCACCATACTGGCCAGCAAGCCCACTAGCCACTGCACCACCGTAGCTCCGTCTAACACAGGAGTGATATTTATTTCACCATAATGATCTTATGATTCATTCCACGGGCAGACGTATCTGTTCTCATCAATAAGAAGAGAGGCTTTCCTTACAGGGAATAAGAGTTAAACAGCTGTGGGAGCCGTTCACAAACCTCCCATCCTGGGAAGAAGGATAGTTTAGTAAACTGGATACACAAAATTAACTCTCCATCATCTTCTTCTTCTGCCCTTGACCCATTATTGGGTATATTAACCAACTCATGCCAAGCCATTCTATCTTTTGCCATCACATGATTACTGTGTGAAGGATGAGTCATTGGAAGAGCAGAAGGTATGACAGGCCTTCATGCTCAATGTGTGACTCCTAGAAAATAATGTTCAATTGACAGAAATCAGTCAAATCTCTCTTCTTTGTAAGTTCCCACTTGGTTTAACAACACTAAACAAACTGCTTGTATGTCATATACACAGATGTGAAAACAACCATACAAGTTATGGCTGTCCTGTAACAGCTGTGGGAATATAAGTAATAACAATGACAGGGGATGCAGGTAAACACTGCCTGGGTGATAGTCAATACAAACCCGAAAATGTTTTCTCAAATAAGCAGTAGCAATGTTAGTACGCAGCGTATATATAAGGAGTAACAGACCAATATATATATAAGGAATAACAGTTAAAGTTAGTTGCATATCCTTATCAGGACGTTGCAGTCAACACCAGCATTTTTTGCTGTTGTAATCTCTTGCCAAGTTTACGTTCAGTAGTTTGCCATTGCTTTCTGAACGACCGGCACCCATACCATTTCATAAACAGCCAACGCAAGGCAATCTGCTGCCAAACCGGCCGCAGCTATGTTTCGAATGCAGGTATACAGGATTACAAGCTGCGTCCATAACTCCTTCGCCACGGAGACTAACAAGGAGTAACAGGTCAATGTATAAATAAGGAGTAGCAGAACAATGTATATATAAGGAGTAGAAGAACAATGTATATATGAGAAACAGAAGACCAATATATATATGAGAAACAGAAGAACAATGTATATATGAGAAACAGAAGAACAATGTATATATGAGAAACAGAAGAACAATGTATATATGAGAAACAGAAGACCAATGTATATATGAGAAACAGAAGACCAATATATATATATGAGAAACAGAAGACCAATATATATATATTAGAAACAGAAGAACAATATATATATGAGAAACAGAAGAACAATGTATATATGAGAAACAGAAGACCAATATATATATGAGAAACAGAAGAACAATGTATATATGAGAAACAGAAGAACAATGTATATATGAGAAACAGAAGACCAATATATATATATATGAGAAACAGAAGACCAATATATATATGAGAAACAGAAGACCAATGTATATATGAGAAACAGAAGACCAATGTATATATGAGAAACAGAAGACCAATATATATATGAGAAACAGAAGAACAATGTATATATGAGAAACAGAAGAACAATGTATATATGAGAAACAGAAGACCAATATATATATATGAGAAACAGAAGAACAATGTATATATGAGAAACAGAAGAACAATGTATATATGAGAAACAGAAGACCAATATATATATGAGAAACAGAAGAACAATGTATATATGAGAAACAGAAGACCAATATATATATATGAGAAACAGAAGATCAATGTATATATGAGAAACAAAAGAACAATGTATATATGAGAAACAGAAGACCAATATATATATATTAGAAACAGAAGAACAATGTATATATGAGAAACAGGGACGCAGAGGTGTTTCCAAGGCACCAGGGCCGGGTTATATACTGGCCAAGACCTATTGACGCGTCCTCGCCGAGCATCCTGGGCAACAGGTCCCTTCGGGGTTCTGGCTGAAGTCAATAGGATCGCCGATTCCTCCGAAGTCGGAGAGTGTCTGCCTGTATGGCGAGGAACCACCAGTCTGCACACCAATAAGCCAGACATGGGACAACGGATACTCACCCAAACCTCAGGTCCTGTATGACATCACACTGATGTTGGACAACAGGATACCTTCATCCAACATACAGGACTTTGCGTTGGAGCTCAAGCCAATGAACACAAGCAAGCAAGCATATGAGAAACAGAAGAACAATGTATATATGAGAAACAGAAGACCAATATATATATATATATGAGAAACAGAAGACCAATGTATATATGAGAAACAGAAGAACAATATATATATGAGAAACAGAAGACCAATGTATATATGAGAAACAGAAGAACAATGTATATATGTGAAACAGAAGAACATTGTATATATGAGAAACAGAAGACCAATGTATATATGAGAAACAGAAGAACAATGTATATATGTGAAACAGAAGAACAATGTATATATGTGAAACAGAAGAACAATGTATATATGAGAAACAGAAGACCAATGTATATATGAGAAACAGAAGAACAATGTATATATGAGAAACAGAAGACCAATATATATATGAGAAACAGAAGACCAATGTATATATGAGAAACAGAAGAACAATGTATATATGAGAAACAGAAGACCAATATATATATATGAGAAACAGAAGAACAATGTATATATGAGAAACAGAAGACCAATATATATATGAGAAACAGAAGACCAATGTATATATGAGAAACAGAAGAACAATGTATATATGAGAAACAGAAGACCAATATATATATGAGAAACAGAAGACCAATGTATATATGAGAAACAGAAGACCAATATATATATGAGAAACAGAAGACCAATGTATATATGAGAAACAGAAGAACAATGTATATATGTGAAACAGAAGAACAATGTATATATGAGAAACAGAAGAACAATATATATATGAGAAACAGAAGACCAATGTATATATGAGAAACAGAAGAACAATGTATATATGAGAAACAGAAGACCAATATATATATATGAGAAACAGAAGAACAATGTATATATGAGAAACAGAAGACCAATATATATATGAGAAACAGAAGAACAATGAATATATGAGAAACAGAAGAACAATGTATATATGAGAAACAGAAGAACAATGTATATATGAGAAACAGAAGACCAATGTATATATGAGAAACAGAAGAATAATGCATATATGAGAAACAGAAGACCAATATATATATGAGAAACAGAAGAACAATGTATATATGAGAAACAGAAGACCAATATATATATGAGAAACAGAAGACCAATGTATATATGAGAAACAGAAGACCAATATATATATGAGAAACAGAAGAACAATGTATATATAAGGAGTAGAAGACCAATGTATATATAAGGAGTAGAAGAACAATGTTTGAAACACAGCTGCGCGCGATTTGGCAGCAGACCACATTGCGTTGTTTTTGTTTACGAAATAGTATGGGTGCCAGTCATTCAGAAAGCAATGGCAAACTACTGAACATAAACTTGCCAAGACATCTTTTTTTGTTTTTGTTTTTGTTCGCATATCCTTTACAGGACATCGCTGTCAACATCAGCATCTTTCAGCTGATTGTTGATTTCTCAGCAAGATTACGCTCAGTAGTTTGCCATTGCTTTCTGAGCAACCGGCTCACATACCCCGTAAGTTACCGACGCAACGAAAACTGCCACCAATTCTCGCGCACGTCACATTACTCACGAGAATATACAGGATTACGGAGAAAGTCACTAACACCTAGACCAGGGAGACCGGCTGCCAAGACATCAACAGCAAAAAATACTGGTGTTGACTGTAATCGTCCCATAAAGGATATGCAACTAACTTAACTTAAGAAAGCTCATACCTGTTAAGTTTACAACAATGAAATATAAAATTGATAGTGTTCTTTATGAATGCCTACAAAGAGGGCAAAACTACCCACAGCAGTCCAACGATATATGTAACAATATCTACTCCTTCTCTTTCCTTCTAAACCACTGGTATGATTAATAAGGCCAATTTCAGTTTCTGAGACATGCTGATGTTCATGACCTGGTATTCTTCGATGTTCAGATCTTGCACAATGTCAGAATTTTTTCTTAAATCCAGTAGAGAGTGGAATTTAACCAACCTTCAAGATTCACAAGTTTCAAAGCATCACTTCTGTCAGCCTTACCTGTCTACAAGACTTCGGCTGGAACAAGCATCGACCACAACATGAACATCATAATCATTCTCTAGAAGGTCAAAGACTGTCTGCTGGACACAAACATGAGTCTCTATACCACAGAGTAGCACAGACTTGATATCTGCAGGACAAAATTGAGACAACTCCAAGAAATCACCTGCTCAATTTTCATGAAGATAATGAATGTGGTGACAAAATATACTGTATTGAAAGTAAGTTGTGTATGCATACAATTATATGGCCCACACAATATATGGACCATGGGATCTCTCATTTCCTCTTTGTTCATCCTGAAATAGATTTTGCTTTGCCCCAGTTTAACATTAGCAGGTCCACTGGTGGAACAGTCAGGAAGTTGCAATGTCAATGGCATGAGTGAGGTGTGACGAGGGTTTGAAACCTGGTCCCACCACTTCCTACAAGCACTCAGGCCTGATAAATGTGACAGCCCTAACCCTATGCCCACAGCAGATTGCTGCTCTGGGACTTGCCTTGTCTGCTGTTAGACATCGATGCCACACCTTTAACTCTAAGACAAGCTGACCCCAAATATGCAATATGGAATGACTGTATCTCATAGAATACTCCTTCCTCTGGCCAAGGGTAAGAGTCTTTTGACAATAAAGTTAGCTGCCTATCCTTTACAGGACATCACAGTCAACCCCAGCATTTGTTTGGCTGTTTGTGATTTCTGGGCAAAGTTTATGTTCAGTAGTTTGCCAATGCTTTCTGAACGACTAGCACTCACACCACTGTATGAAAACCAGCATAAAGGGATCTTCTTCCAAATTGTCCACGGTTGTATTTCAAATCGTGGTTTGCAGGACTGTGAATTGCATTCAGAACCTCTTTGCTACAGTGCCGGCTTGAAATATCTCAAACCTACGGAGGAAACCTACGGAGTCTGTATGTAGCTGGTGTGGTGAGTCATGACCTGGTGACATCCTACACGTAGCTGGTGTGGTGAGTCATGACCTGGTGACATCCTACACGTAGCTGGTGTGGTGAGTCATGACCTGGTGACATCCTATATGTAACTGGTGTGGTGAGTCATGACCTGGTGACATCCTATACGTAGCTGGTGTGGTGAGTCATGACCTGGTGACATCCTACACGTAGCTGGTGTGGTGAGTCATGACCTGGTGACATCCTACACGTAGCTGGTGTGGTGAGTCATGACCTGGTGACATCCTACACATAGCTGGTGTGGTGAGTCATGACCTGGAGAAATCCTATACATAGCTGGTGTGGTGAGTCATGACCTGGTGACATCCTATACGAGGCTGGTGTGGTGAGTCATGACCTGGTGACATCCTATACGTAGCTGGTGTGGTGAGTCATGACCTGGTGACATCCTATACATAGCTGGTGTGGTGAGTCATGACCTGGTGACATCCTATACGTAGCTGGTGTGGTGAGTCATGACCTGGTGACATCCTATACGTAGCTGGTGTGGTGAGTCATGACCTGGTGACATCCTATACGTAGCTGGTGTGGTGAGTCATGACCTGGTGACATCCTATACGTAGCTGGTGTGGTGAGTCATGACCTGGTGACATCCTATACGTAGCTGGTGTGGTGAGTCATGACCTGGTGACATCCTATACGTAGCTGGTGTGGTGAGTCATGACCTGGTGACATCCTATACGTAGCTGGTGTGGTGAGTCATGACCTGGTGACATCCTATACGTAGCTGGTGTGGTGAGTCATGACCTGGTGACATCCTATACGTAGCTGGTGTGGTGAGTCATGACCTGGTGACATCCTATACGTAGCTGGTGTGGTGAGTCATGACCTGGTGACATCCTATACGTAGCTGGTGTGGTGAGTCATGACCTGGTGACATCCTATACGTAGCTGGTGTGGTGAGTCATGACCTGGTGACATCCTATACGTAGCTGGTGTGGTGAGTCATGACCTGGTGACATCCTATACGTAGCTGGTGTGGTGAGTCATGACCTGGTGACATCTTATACGTAGCTGGTGTGGTGAGTCATGACCTGGTGACATCCTATACGTAGCTGGTGTGGTGAGTCATGACCTGGTGACATCCTATACGTAGCTGGTGTGGTGAGTCATGACCTGGTGACATCCTATATGTAGCTGGTGTGGTGAGTCATGACCTGGTGACATCCTATACGTAGCTGGTGTGGTGAGTCATGACCTGGTGACATCCTATATGTAGCTGGTGTGGTGAGTCATGACCTGGTGATATCCTATATGTAGCTGGTGTGGTGAGTCATGACCTGGTGACATCCTATATGTAGCTGGTGTGGTGAAGTCATGACCTGGTGACACCCTATACGTAGCTGGTGTGGTGAGTCATGACCTGGTGACATCCTATACGTAGCTGGTGTGGTGAGTCATGACCTGGTGACATCCTATACGTAGCTGGTGTGGTGAGTCATGACCTGGTGACATCCTATACGTAGCTGGTGTGGTGAGTCATGACCTGGTGACATCCTATACGTAGCTGGTGTGGTGAGTCATGACCTGGTGATATCCTATACGTAGCTGGTGTGGTGAGTCATGACCTGGTGACATCCTATATGTAGCTGGTGTGGTGAGTCATGACCTGGTGACATCCTATACGTAGCTGGTGTGGTGAGTCATGACCTGGTGACATCCTATATGTAGCTGGTGTGGTGAGTCATGACCTGGTGACATCCTATACGTAGCTGGTGTGGTGAGTCATGACCTGGTGACATCCTATATGTAGCTGGTGTGGTGAGTCATGACCTGGTGACATCCTATATGTAGCTGGTGTGGTGAGTCATGACCTGGTGACATCCTATATGTAGCTGGTGTGGTGAGTCATGACCTGGTAACATCCTATACGTAGCTGGTGTGGTGAGTCATGACCTGGTGACATCCTATATGTAGCTGGTGTGGTAAGTCACGACCTGGTGATATCCTACACGTAGCTGGTGTGGTGAGTCATGACCTGGTGACATCCTATACGTAGCTGGTGTGGTGAGTCATGACCTGGTGACATCCTATATGTAGCTGGTGTGGTGAGTCATGACCTGGTGACATCCTATACGTAGCTGGTGTGGTGAGTCATGACCTGGTGACATCCTATACGTAGCTGGTGTGGTGAGTCATGACCTGGTGACAACCTCATATGTCTCTCCGTAGATGTGAAGTTCCGGTGCTGGTTTTGCACACCTCTGTGGTTTCTGAGCATGGAGAAGGGGTGGAGATATCTGCAACACAGCCCATATGGAGTCAGTACTTTGGTACTGAGTCAGGGTAAAAGTCTCTGCACAAACCCCACTCTGACAGATACCAGCCCTGTCCATGGTTCAGACAACCTGAAGACCAATGGACTGAAGAGTTCAAACTGACAGTCTTCCAGAGGATTCACAAACAGCATGCATTAGGATGTCTTTCCCATCCCAGCTCAGAAATAAAGCAGGCAAAAAGTTTTACAACTAGGTGCCTCAAGACGACTACCACGTTATGGACAGACCAGAACAAGCCATTATTCTGCGCCTCAGAACAAGACACAGTAGATTGCGCAATCACATGTACACAAAATTCAAGATTGGTGAATCAGCCATGTGGACATGTGGACTGGCATCGCAGACAGCAGAGCACATATTCCAGGGACTGCCCAAAATACAACATATCTGAGCAGACCTTCTGGCCTGGAGAGACGACAGTGGAAATTACACTCTATGGACCACAGAGTGAACTTAAAAAAGACAGTTAAATTCAGTGAAGAGACAACATTGCAGTTATAGACATGTTTCAAGGTAACGAAAGAAGACAACTAGGTGCAATTAATTTATTCCATTTTACAACTAGGTGAATTAAATGATTCCATGATGTGGCTTTCTTCCCGCTGTTTAGTTCAGACAGCCAAAGAAAATCACTGTCCTTAAGGGATTACAGGCAAGAGGATTAACTTTATTACACCCAACTGACTCTGCCTTCTTTCCACAGAAAAGACTGTCCAAAGCATCGCCCAAAGCACAAACTCAATAGCTCCAGTGACAACCCTGAAGGGTCTCAAAACATTAGATTCATAAAGCAAATGTTGGGAGACCGAAAAATAAATCCACAAATGTTCGCAGTGTGAAACAGGCAGCTTAATCACTTCACCATGGAGACCCCTTCCTCCCTCCCCACTGTCACTGATACTATTCAAATGTGGAGCATTTGTTATCTCCATGGTAAATGCAAAGTTACAATGAAGTCTCTCTGTCTGCATAACTGGTGCCTAAACTTGGGTTATGCATACAAATAGACTTCATTGTTACTTTGCAATTACCATGGGGATAACAATTGCTCCACATTCGAACAGTATCAAAAAGTATTTTTAATATTTCAGCTAAAATATGACTCATCTATTCATTTATATGATATATAACTCTGTAAATGCTGTGTGTATGCTGAGAACAGTAACTGAACATTCTACAGAAGTAAATAAAGATCTACATCTTTGCTTTATTGACTATACAAAGGCTTTCAATAGAGTAAGACATGTCAACATGATAGAGATGCTTGCAGATCTACAAATTGATGGGAAAGACATTAGATTTGTTAAAAACATAAATTGGAAACAACAAGCTGCTATCAGAATTGATAATGAAGTAGGTCAATATCAGCCTATTAAGAGAGATGTGAGACAGGGATGTGTAATGTCTCCAGATCTTTTTTTCCCTGTACAGTGAAAATATTTTCAGAAATATAGAAGATATGAAAGGAATTATCATTGGGGAATGAAACATCAATAATATTAAATATGCAGATGATACAGTATTGATTGCAGACAATGAGCAGGATCTGCAACATTTAGTAGATGCGGTTGTTGCATAGAGTGAACAACTAGGGTTAGAATTGAATTATAAGAAGACACAGATCATGGTCGCCACTAGGATGAAGGAAACACCACAATGTAATATACAAGTAAATGGGAATATTCTTAAACAAGTGAATTGGTACAATTGTCTCGGAACAGTCATAACATCTGATCGGAGATGCCTTGAAAAGATTAGAATAAGAATTGCCATGGTGAAGGTGGCCTTTTCCAAGATGAAAAACATACTGACCAATAAAAAGATATCAGAGCGAAACTCGAGTATAGTGCTTCCAAATTGACGTGGACAAGGCCTTAGGTTTGTACCGGAATATGATCAGTGATGCCAGTTGTGGGTTGTGCTAAATCTTTAAAAAGATATCAATTGCAACGAGAAAAAGAGTGTTGATGTGCTACATAGAACCTGTAATTTTGTATGGTGGACAATGAGTAAACAAGCTGAAAAAAATCTGATGGCTGTGGAAATGTGGTTACTGAGGAAAATGCAAAGAATACCAAGGACAGGCAGAAAAACCAGTGACCACTTCCTAAAAGAAACAAATTAAACTCATAAACTGATTGGAGAAATTAGACATAGACAGTCAACATTTTGTGGGCATGTTATGAGAAGAAATAAATTGGAGAACTTGGTGACAACTGCCAAGATCGAGGGGACAAGAACAAGGGGAAGACAGATAAGTAAATATCTGGATGGCTTGGCCACGTGGCATGGTCAAGACAAGAACACTGAGTTGATCCATGACTCTGGTGATCGAGTGAACTGGTGAATCATGATCACCCACTCTTATCGGCATGGCACATGATGAATGGATGGATAACTCTGAAGTATGAAACTGATAAGATGCAATGAAATATGCCTAGCAAATAATTGTGCAATCTATTATTTGTGGTTATTGTGCTTAAATGATAGATAATCATCATCATGTGCCATGACGATAAGCGGTCATATTTCGCCATGTCACACGATCACCAGAGCTGAGGATCAGCCCTGTATTTTTGTCTCGACTATGCCATGTGGCTAAGCCATCCAGATATTTACTTCTCTGCCTTCCCCTTGTTCTTTTCCACTCAATCTTGCCAGTTGTCACCAAGTTCTCTAGTTTATTTCTTCTCTTAATGTGCCCCAAAAATGTTGACTATCTACGTCTAATTTCTCTAATCAGTTTACAGTTTTCATTTGTTTCTTGTAGGTCTTGCTCATTAGTTTTTCTGTCTGTCCATGGTATTCCTTGCATTTTCCTCAGACAGACAGCTCTGTATAATCCTCCTGTTAACACAGGTGACAGTGAACAAAGTACAATCTCAGATGACTCACTGCAAACCAGTAACTCAATGAACTGTATAAACAGTGGAATCTTTACATACATGTGATGCACCCCACGTAAGCCTTCAGCAATACCAATGAATCATGATTCTCACTGAAGGGTCTCATCCACCGCCTACAACTTTATAACATCCAAGCAAACACCAGAAAAACATCCTACAACACTGACCTGACTTTGCCAGTGATAGAATGGATATCTGTCCACATAAGCAAGATGAGTAGACAAATTACGGGGGGTCTAGTGTGTACCTCTGGGGTACTGGTCTGTTCAAGACCCAAGCTGGAATAAAATGCATTGCAAAAGTTGATTATGAAACAGCCAAAGAACTGTGATACTAACAAGTGAATAATCTCCGTCAATACTGTCAATAAGACATCTCTGTACTATCTCCCATTTGTATTACCTTTATGTTTTTCCAACTCTCGCTGTACATCAGGTATCAACATTGAGAATGCTGTCTTTGGGAATACTTTATGTGGGATAATGTCCAACTCTGCTACAGTATGACCCAGACCTGGTAAAAATAAACCATCATATAAGTAACATAATAATATAATTAATGTATGGTAAAGGTAATAGAATATATGACAAAAGTAACACACAGTTTGTCTGTATGCTGTTTGTTTAAAATAAACTGAGAAGATAAACCACTGAGGAGCAGAAGGGAAATCACTTGACTTTCATTAGGTTTTGTAAAATGTGTGTCCAGAATGCTCTTCCTAGCATAGTCTGACAGAAGAGAATTAGAGACAAGATATGAATAATATAGGGAGGATTTGAAGGAAGCTAAAGGAGAAAACCTAGAAATTCATGGGGTTAGCGAGTGCAGATGGACTGACTCAGGTAAGACATTTCTCAACTGTGAACAAAGACACATAATTTATTCAGGAAGAACCGACAACCATCATTCGAACGGAGTCGCTATCATCATGTCAAAAAATGTAGAAAGATCACTGATCAGCTGGGAACCAGTAAATGATAGAATCATAACAGCGCGTTACCAAACGAAATATTTCAAGCTGACAATCATACAATGCTACGCACCTACCAACGATGATACAGACATCAACAAAGATAATTTCTATGAACAACTACTTGGTACCATCAACTCATCTTCCAAGCACGACATTGTTGTTGTAATGGGTGATTTCAATGCCAAGATAGGGTCTGACAATAAGGGTGTTGAAAGATATATGGGAATTCACGACTTAGGGGATATGAACCAAAACGGAGAGAGACTACTAGAATTCTGTGAAATAACAAATCTGATAGTAGCAAACTCTTTATTTCGGCACAAAGATATTCACAAAGTCACGTGGAACTCGCCTGATAACATCACAAAAAATCAGATAGACCATTTTTGCATTAATGCCAAATTCCGTTCATCAGTACAAGACGTTAGAGCCTACAGAGGTGCAGATGCTGGCAGTGATCACAATCTATGCATTGCCAAACTAAAAATAAAGCTCAAGACTGCACAGATCACCCAGAATTAAGAAAATAAACTCACAGTCCCTACTGACTAAAGAACACCAACTCGCATTCAATTCAGAGGTACGAAGCAGCTATGCTAACAAAGAAAGTGTATCGAGCAATGCAAATATTAAAAACAACATTGAAGAAAATTGGAATTTCCTAAAAAATACCTTGCTAAATGCTGCAACAAACATAGTCGGCTACGTACAAAGACAGAAGAAGAAGTGGCTAAGCGATAACACCTGGACGAAGATACAAGAAAGAAAACAAGCAAAACTAACACTTCTTTCTGCAAAAGACACTTCTACATATGAAACCCATAAGCAAAAATACTCTATGTTGGATAAAGAGGTGAAATCAAATGCACGAAAAGACAAACAGAACTTCATTCACAGCCTGGCCTCCGAAGCCGAAGCAGCTGCCAGAACTGGAAACAACAGAGCCGTATTCCATATCATGAAGCAACTATGCAATCACTCACCTACACCAAATATACCCATCAAAGACAAACAAGGCAATCAATTGTTATCCGATGACCTTCAAAAGCAACGATGGGCAGAACATTTCAAAGAAATATTAAATAGACCGCAGCCTGACACTGTTCCGAACCTGGATGGAGAAATTACTATGCCCCCACTAGATGCCTCCTGCGAGTCATTCACCATGGAAGAGATTAAAGCAGCCATCAAAAAATTGAAGAACAACAAAGCTGTTGGTGAAGATGAAATCTCAGGAGAAATGCTCAAAGCAGCAGATGAGAACACCTTACAACGTTTGTTACAGCTGATCAATGAAATCTGGCAAAGCGAATCCCCACCACAACAGTGGATAGATGGTGTAATTTTCAAACTGCCTAAAAAGGGTGATATGTCTGATTGCAATAATTGGCGTGGTATCACTCTATTGTCAGTACCAGGAAAACTTTTTTGTAGCATGTTACTTGAGAGATTGAAAAAGGCGATAGATGAAAGGCTCAGAGAAGAACAAGCAGGCTTCAGACCAAAACGGTCATGCATAGACCACATTTTCACCCTCAGAATAATCATTGAAGACTCCGTAGAATTCCAGTCGAAATTAATCACCAACTTTGTCGACTTTCAAAAAGCCTTCGACAGTATCCACCGTCCTTCACTTTGGAATCTACTTAACATCTATGGTTTTCCTACCAAATATACCAACGTCATAAAATCTTTCTACAAAGAAACACGTTGCTGCCTAAGAACAGAAACAGGCAACTCTGACTGGTTCTCAGTCGAAACAGGAGTGAAACAGGGTTGTGTCTTATCACCGATGCTTTTTGGAATAGCTATCGACTGGGTCATGCGCAAATGCACAAACAACACAAATATGGGTATCCATTGGGTTGACAAAATTCTAGAAGACCTGGACTTTGCCGACGACATAGTGCTTTTGAGTTCAACACACCGGGATGCCCAAGAGAAAATAAACCACCTCCAAAATGTTTCAGGGCAAATTGGTCTCCAAATTAACACCACAAAAACAAAGACTATTGATCTTACCAACAGTTCAGATGACACCAAATTGAACAGCTACGTTCTTGAAAAAGTCAACAGCTTTACATACCTAGGAAGCAAAATGACATCTACAGGGGACTCAACACCAGAAATATCATCTAGAATCGCACTGGCATCTAGTGCCTTCAATAAACTGTCAAACATCTGGAAGTCAAAGACACTCAGCAAACAGACAAAACTTAAAATCTTCAACTCTTGTGTGATTCCAGTGTTAACGTATGGATGTGAAAGTTGGAAATCAACGGTAGCTTTAGATAAAAAATTAGACAATTTTGAGAACAAATGTCTTAGAAGACTTCTAAACATCCACTGGACAGACTTCAGAACCAATTCGCAAATAAGACAAGAGACTAAGCAAGATACAGTATCCAATTTCATAAGAAGACACCGTTGGAACTACATCGGCCATGTACTCAGAATGGACAAGTCAAGACTCCCCTATCAAGCCCTCATATGGTCACCAGTAGGGAAAAGAAAACGGGGAAGACCAAGAGAGACCCTGCGTAGAACCATCATTAGAGAAGGCTCATTCAATGGCCAAGTAAATATCCAAGATCTACAACAGGTAGCAGCGAACCGCCAAGCATGGAGAGACAGGACTTCTGCCCTATGCGCCGCCTTAGGCTCAAGAGGAAAGACTAACTAACTAACTAAAGGAGACAGCAAAAGTTTGGAGGGCTTCACATGAGTTCGTTGAAGACCTATGCCCCAAGGTAGACTGAGGGCAAAAGAAAAAGGGTGAAGTGTAAAAACTTGTGGCATGGACACTGTGGTGATGTTAACAGAGCAATTTTTCCAGCAGACTGCACTATCTCTAGTCAGTTGTGTTCTATGACTTTCAAAACATATGTTAATATTTTGCTGGTTACTGGGTAGATCAATGTTCTCAAAACTTCTGCTGTCTGATGTCTTTCAGCATCTGGTTAGAATAGTGGCCTGGTCAAGGTCCTTGTGTTGGATGAGCACAGTGATGTTTGTTGCCTCTGCTCTTCTGCTAATCTGTGATATGTGGGGGTTCCCCTCTTCCTATGTTTACCCCCTAGTCTAAACATCAATGCTGTTTGCAGTATTCTGTCTGGAGCTGGTCCTATAACAAGAACTATTTGACTCATTATTTCTCAACAAAAACCATTGCTAACATTGTATCCACGCTATTATTATTTCTTTTTCTCCTTCATTCCTCCTTTGAGGGAAGTGCGTCACACCTAGTTATGCACCTCAAAGATCAGTGTCCCCGATTTCAGCATGCATGTGTTTAAGGTTTAGTTCCAATAGACAGATTCCATCCAAGGCCATGTGCTTCATTTACATATGGATAGTTTTCTTTCCTAACAATTTTGCCAGGAAGCAGCCTTATGGCCTACTTTTTGCGATTTCCAACTGCCGTGGATTTTTTAACATGTACAACTTGCACTCAGGATGTCTGTGTTCACCCTTATTCAAGAAGATTAGGTATTCGATCTCACTACCCAAGAGATTGAGGGAGCTTGTGATATCATTAGATATAAATAGTTCTTGGAAAAATTCCCCGGCCCTTTTATGGAAATGAACCCTGTATCTTATGAGCATGAGGTTGACACTGTAACCTCTCATCCCCCCCCCCCCCCCATCATATCTGATGCTGTTTCTTACTGTCACATGAATATTATTCTGAGTCATGTCATGTCTTTTGTTATGACTCTGCATTTATTTCTTGCTGTTATGATTTTCCAATACAAGGGCATAAATTGATCAATTTTGTGAACTTTGATTATTTTAGCCACTCTATACATGCTTCACTTAAAAATTTTTAAAAAGGCAGAGCCCATAAGAATACATAGATGCTAATAAAGAAGTTAGGAAGTGGATTAGAGCAGATAAAAGACAATATTAAGATGGCCTAGCAAGAGAGGCAATATTACATGAACATCCATTAAAACCATAAGCAAATGAAATGTATGTGGTATATAGTTCAACAAAAGATATGGAATTTATAAATTAACCTTATGTGCAAAAATAATATGCAGAGAAAGGTACGTGGGGAAAGCTGAAAGCTTTAACTGCCTTTAACTTATTAATTACTGTTTAAACATCTTGGCAACAAATAATAATAATAATAATAATAATAATAATAATAATAATAATAAATATAATAATAATAATAATAATAATAATAATAATAATAATAATAATAATAATGTCAAAATGGAAAACAGCAACTTCATAAAAATATCAGTATTATCAGTCACGAAAACTGTCATTTACTGCCAATATAGTACTTTGAAGTGTATGACAGAGGGGCTTGAGCCTGAGGTATAATTAAGGCCGCCTGGCTAGTGCAGTCTGTGCAGGTTAGAGTTTACTTTTTGTCCCCCACAGAAAAAAAAAAAACACACACACACACACATGTTCAGAGTAAGTATCAGTACCAGTCTCATATCATCAGATGAAAGAGATGATTGGAACAGCTGAAAGATAGATACTTAACTTCTTAAGATACTCTATTAAAAATATATAACTTATATAAGTGATGTTAAGTTTTAAGTTAAATTCTTCACTTTTCTATATCAATATCTGTTTACCCTACAGGTTTTTCTAACTGAAATTCGATGTGTGTTATCTGTTATCGCTGTGCCATTTAGTGCTTTAATTGTAAAGACAGCTGTCGGACACCCCAGAAGACCTGGTTACCTTTCGGGTACTGTTCCGAGACAATGACAGGCATATGTAACACATTGGCTGCAGCCAGCAGACGTCCGGAAACCTGGACTATCTGTGGGAAATACTGCACGGTGTTTCTGAATTTCTCTTGTAAGTCACACATAAACAAGACAGAATTCTTAACTACAACTTTTCCTATTTTTCGCGACGCCATGTTCGGCAAATGTTATGTATTGAATACGTCTGTTTTACTGTTTTACTTCCAACTTCTTGTAAATACTAAAAGCAGACGAATTCCCTGTTCTAGACTATTAAGTCAAAGGTCAAGGTGGGGGAGGTTTCATTGTATGGTAAATTTATGCATTAATGAAGATGACAGCGAACACCATTATAGTGCGTTCAGAAATGCTTGCCTCGTGTAAAAATCTATAACCCAGTAACCAACTGAGTGGAAATTAACAGATTTAACATATAACTTTATCATTATGTACAGCCACAAAATTATTGTTTATTGTGGAGATTTTACAGCAGATCTCAATGTTTGTTTATATGCGGTATATAATTTATGAGGCAGAGATGAAATGAATTATATCTTTACACTGAAATATCTGTGTTCAATAATCAGTATTCTCCGTGGTGCGCGGGAATTTCTTTATGAGAAGCACTTCGCATTTTGGGACGGAAGTGTTCACAGGTGACGTCAATAATTCTACCTATGGCGTGTGCTTTCATGAAACGTTATTATTTTATATTAAACATTCTTGAATCCCAAACAATCTGTTTTCCTCCTACCCCTTCTTGCCCCAGCCTTCTTTTTTCTTTTCCTTCCCCTCTCTCCCCCACCTCTTCTCCTCGGTTTTATTTTCTCGCCGCTGACTGTTGTGAAAGGTATCGAGCACAAAGCACGCACTCCGTTGCACCGGCGATAATTCTGTTTATTTGCCATAGTTGTTTTGAATCTAAGACAGGAACTAACCGGCTACCCCAGTAGAGCCTCCTGCTAAAGAAGGGGCGGGGGTGTCCCTCAGGTGTCCATACACCTGGCGCCACCCCACCCACATACAAGACGTCCCACGTTCACGACAAGCTCACCCGTGGCCATTCAGTCCTTGGCACGTCTGTCCACCTTAAACTTGGGGGTTTATAATCGGAGCTTTCCATCTTCTTGATGGGCTGCTGTAATAGCTAACAGGCCCCATCGACCCTGGAACAAGATATTCTAGCGCCTCAACCCTCTTCGCGAACACACCTCTGACCTGCAATCTGTACCATATCTCTAATAAGCTGATTCACATGTATACTCATTCTATACCATATCTCTGACAACACAATACACATGTATACCATACCTCTAACACCCTAGAAACCTAAGAGCTGCTCACATCAATGACATCAAAATAAACATCAAGTACCATGCCAGCAGGCATTGACCATCATACACGTTGTATAACCTGTATCACCCACATGAATCATCTGGAGAAACCCTGGAATCCCAAAACTTATAAATACAATGTTTATAAATGTATGAGTTCTTACCTCTTATTTCTAATCTATCAATAACAAAATAAGTTTTTAATAACTATCCATAACATATCTGTAAATATTTCCGTTCCTAGATCCAAAGGTCTGTGTCGTGTCTAAAAGATATCGATAAGTAACGAAAATTCCATTCCACTGTAAAACATGTCTTACGGTATTTGAAGTTATATTTCCTGTCTATAATCGATCTAGATACACTTGAAGTTGTATTTCTGGTTTATAATGTCTAGAAGCACTTGTTCTATCTCCAATCTATAACATGTCTTGAGTACTTGAACCATAAACGTCTAGTTGTTGTCATTAATGTGTCTATACATATAGAGCAACCGGGGTAGGGCAGAGGATGCTTTACAGGCTCTTTCAGCAGTTAATATTTTGTCATTGAGTATGGTTTGGAACTGCTGACAGTGTCAGAGAGTCAGCTTTAAAGGTTGGGTCGCATACAGAATGAGGCCATGCGAGTTAACCTTGGGTGCACAAGGGACACACCAATTATATGCATGAGGCACATCCTGGTGCTACCAATAATGATGGATAGGCACAGGGTCCTTCAGGCCAAATGGTACCTGAGAGTTTCTGCAGATAGGATTCACCCCCTGCATGAAGCCATGGATATGGTCAAGGGTCATAGACTAAGACGAGGCAGGTCCTGGATGGCACAGGCAGAAATATCTATATGTCAGGTGTGTGATCTAGAGACCATCATTCATTGAAAAGAATGGGTTGAAGTACCGGAAGACATGGCGAACTGGCACAATGTATTATTAACACTGGGCCGTGAGTGCCGAGAATGGGCAGCGGGTCACACAGAGTCTGAAGTGCAACAACTGATCCAGAGTAATACACATCAAGGTGACATAGTCATCTACACTGATGGGTCAGTGGTGAGAAACAGACGGATTGGTTGGGGTTTTATCGCGAAGGCTAATGGACTATTCTTGAAAAAGGAAAGTATGGCATATGAGGTTACGACCTCCAGCATGAGAATGGAGGTCACAACGGCATTCCGTTGGTTGGAGGAGACCACTGCAACACACATTGCATTCATTACTGACTCAAGGAGTATGCTTAGTAAGGTGGAGAAAGGAATGGCTATCTTCGCTTCAGAGGTCACTGATTGTGAGAACTGTATGGAATTTTTGCCCTGGCCATTCGGGAGTGCGGGGAATGAACAGGCTGGCAGGGAATGCACTTCTTGATGATAGATTACCTAAGGACAAGGGATAGGTGGTCGAGCATCTGTGGGACCAGATGGAGAAGGCGGGGGGAACTGATTGAGAACCAGTATGTGGAAAGAATGATATTGCGAGGGACCAACGGTGGATCTGGAAGAATCTCAAAAGTGAGAACGAAGACAAGGAAAACTTCCAATCTGATAGCGGTGGGAACGATTAGTAGTATGACTCTTAGCTGGCTGTTGAATGAGGGGACGCAGCGAGTATGGGAATTCCTAAGTGCAGTGAAGTCGGTTTTTAGCTCAACTCAACTCAACTCGAGTATTGAAACAACTAACTTCACATCTACAAAGAGAGATTTGTGTTTCTCTTTATTTGTGTCTGTCAACGGCATTTCTGTTTCAGAGTTTATGGCAGTTATCTCTGCTCTGAAGTACTTGATAATTTCCCAGTTGAAAATGATATTTTCCCGTAGTACATTTGAATAATCAGGACATAATAAATTGCACAATTTATTGCATTCATATTTCGCTGCATTTCATCGGGTACATACATACATCGGGTGCAGAAATCACACAAACAAACACATATACACCTGACATTGCGACGACAAGACAAGCTTTCATCAGAAATCAAACCGTTAGACGACAGCCAGAAATTACCCACTGTACAAGTTTCGTCATCATGGCTGCACAACAAGAACAACAAAACAGAAGATAATTATCCACACAAGGAAAGACAGTCTCCATTATTTACTTATTTCGTCAAGTTAATGAGAAAATGCCTCTCCCTGGCCTAGGAGTTAACGACTTTCTCCGTAATCCCATATATCCACGTGAGAAACGTAACCTGCGCGAGAATCGGTAGCGGTTCTCGCCGCGTTGGTAACTTACTGAGTATGTGAGCCGGTCGCTCAGAAAGCAATGGCAAACTACTGAGCGCAATCTTGCCAAGAAATCAACAATCAGCTGAAAGATGTTGATGTTGACAGCGATGTCATGTAAAGGATATGCGGGGGAAAAAAATGAGAAAATAATGAGCAATGATGCACAGACCAAATGGAAGCAGAGGAAGAGGCCGGCCACGTAAAGGATGAGTAGAGAGGGAATTGCAGAGTCCACGGGAATCTCAATAATAAAGCCCATAAACGGGCATTCTCCCGCTGTTTATGCTTCACCTCGATGACATCGCAAGGTACACAAGGAACAAGATGAGACGAGAGATGAATGAGAAAAATTAAAAGAATACCATGGACAGACAGAAAATCAAATGAGACAGTCCTTCAAAAGACACACGAAAAACGGAGATTTATTGAAGAAATTAGACGTCGACAGTCAAGATTTGTTGGACATGTGAAGAGAAATGGATTTGAAAATTTAGTGACAACTGGCAAGCTTGATTGGAAGAGAGCCATAGGAAGACACAAGTATAAAAATAATTTGTTGATGTTGGTTTGGCAGCATGCCATGGTCGGGACAGGAACACAGACCTGATTCTAGACTGGTGACCGTGTGAGATGGCGAAATATGACCGCCCTCGCCTTTCGGCATGGTACTTGATGATGATGAATGAGAATAGTGCAATGACAACCTGAAATGTTGAGATTGTTAGAGAAAGGGATCTAGAGAAAACGCTGAATGGGTTGAGCGAATTGCACGAATACGACGAGCTTTCGAACTTATCCGGGGCAGTTTGTGGCTGTGCAGGAATCTGATCGTCAATTCCTTTGGGTATGGCACATGATAATGACGTTATGCAGAATGGGGCATTTCTGGTTGCCGTTTTTGTTTGTTTTATGACGGCAATGCACGCAATATGTAAGACTCAAGGACAGATTGGATAGTGAAAAAAAAAAAAATTAAAAGAGGTCCCACCGAGATTTGAACTCGGATCGCTGGATTCAAAGTCCAGAGTGCTAACCATTACACCATGGGACCACGACGAAAAGATCCGCCAGCTCAAAGTAGTCATAATTACTAAATGACCTATATAATTGACATATTTTTGGTTAAGTAAATAATACGTATGTAGTTCATATAATATAATTATAAATATTTTACTGCCCATTTACACGATAGTAACTGCAACGTTATCACATTGCTGTACCCAGAAATGAATAAAAATAAATGATAATATAAAAGCATCTCCAGCACAAACGAGGTCGTATCCGCGCTCAAGGTATAATATTTATATTATTTGTTTATTTATAAGCTGTTTGTTATCTATTTGCTCATTAGCTGTGTGCGGCAAAATCTCGTGTTATAGAAAACGGCATAATGCTTCACATTTTATCATCTGAATTAACTCTGCTGAGGATGGGGACGGAGCGCTTATGATGGGAATGTCCCGAATGCTGTGATGTCGGTTCCTAAAAATAAATCAATCTCCAGATATTGATAATTACCAGTTGAAATTACAATAATACAGGACAATTGCAAACTAGATAGAGGAATAGACAAACAAGCATTCACTTACGATAGAACAAACTGGGAAGCTTTCCAAATTTAAGTGGAACATATGAGGGGCGTTCAGAAAGTAACAGTTAATAATGAAGATGGAAGCATGACATTTTGCACACTTCAATTATACTCCATGATTGTGTGCACCAAATTGCCAAGCAACTGAGCAAATAATATACTATAATAATATAGGCTGCCCTAAACCTTTGAAATGGAGCATGTTAGCAACTTGCGATATAAGCAACGAATTGTGATAGAATTTCTCGTTGCAGAGAAGGAAACTGTTGTGAACATTCACAAGCGTCTGTGTGATGTGTATGGAAGTTTTGCAGTTGACAGGAGTACAGTCAGTCGCTGGGTTAAGAGAATCAAAGAATCAGGAAGTGGAGATACAGAGCTGCTTGATCGGCCGCGGTGTGGGCGTCCTGCTACAGCCATCAATGCAGAAATGTTGAAATGCGCTGAGGACATTATTCTTACTGATAGGCAAATCACTACTCAACAGTTGGCCTTACAGCTGTCAATCAGCAAAGGTAGTGCAAATGCAATTATAAAAACTCTTGGATTTTCTAAGGTTGGCACAAAATGGGTTCCTCTAAGTCTGACAAGTGACCACTGATTGCAAAGGAAAGCAATTTCTTCTGAATTGTTGGAACATTTCAGTGCTGATGGAGAGAATTTTTTGAATAAGATTTCACTTTTCACATTGGACAGTGGGGAGCATTTTGTGTGATGTTCACTGGCACAGGAATGGAGCATAATGGGGGTGACCCGTTGCTGTGAAGTTGGAACCTCGACTAACTAACTAACTAACAGAATAAGATTGTTACAGGTGGCGGAACCTGGGCACAACATTTTGAATTGGAGTGGCATTATCCGCAATCACCACGAAGAAAGAAATTCAAGACAACTCCTCCAGCTGGAAAGTTCATGATCATTGTCTTTTTGGGACAGTGAAGGTGTGATTCTTGTGGATGTTATGCCAAGAGGAGAGACAATCAATTCGCAAGCTTATATTAAAACATTGAAAAAATTGAACGTTTTCACAGAGTTCGGCCACACAAGAATCTAGCAGACCTGCTTCTCCTTCACAACAATGTGCACCCTCACACGTCTGCAAACACTTGAAGCAATCACCAAATTGGGTAGAACTTTACTACCCCATCCACACGTTAGTCCCGATTTGGCACCCTCTGATTTTTATCTATATGGTCCACTTAAAGATGCACTCCATGGGACAAGGTTTGAAGACGATGAAGAAGTGATTCATGCAGCGAAGAAATGGCTAAATGATAAAGACAAAATCTGGTACGAGCAAGGAATACATGCACTTGTTTCGCATTTGCATAAAGCTGTACAAGTTGATGGAGATTATGTTGAATAATACCAATGTTTACATGATATATCCATGTATATTTATAAATTTCATGCTTTTTGAATAAACAGCTTCTGAGATAAACGATGTGCATTAATTTCTCAATGCTCCATGTATACAGTGCAAACCGCTTAAGGCAATCTTAGATGTGGCAAATTTCTGTTGTGAAGAACAATTTGTCTATCCCCGACAATTTTTCTTTGTCTTTGTAAAAAATGTTCTGTTAAGCGGAATCTGTTTATCACTATTAATATTTTTTAATATAATGAATGATTAAATGTATCCCGACTATATAATTTGATCTGCTTAAGGCAAATCTTTTTCAAATACCTGCACTTTTGTACAACTTGTCGGCTATTTTAGGAAATTGTGTGTTTCGTCGATGTTAGAATTTGAGTTATTTCCCCTCTAAAAAATGCTGGAAAGTTAAAATCCACAGTTTTTAAATGACAGACTGAGCTATTACAAGAAGTGGAAAATAGTGGCAAAAAGAAAATGAAAATAGCAGAGGAATTCATCATTCCAATATCAACGCTTTCTGGAAAATAACAAATAAGGATCTGTACAGAAATATGTTTTATGGTGGACAAGTTCATTGTCACAGAATGAAGAACCGAAAAGTGGCATGTCCTGTGGTTGACACAGCACTCTTAAAATGGTTCATCATGGCGAGATCAGCAAATGTGTAAATGGACCTATATTCACTGCAAAGGCGGAAGCTTTATCACTTCTGGAAGGTCGGACTGGCTGGAAATGTAGTCCTGGCTTGTTGGTCGTTTTATAAAACAGCACAACATTAATTACAAAGCTTTGTGTGAGGAAAGGCATTCTGTTAATGAAACGACCACTGAGTCATAGACAGGAGGTGCTAAAAGCAGCCATGAATAGATATAATTTTGCTGATGTGTTTAATGCTGATGGAACTGGATTGTTTTGGAGATTGCACCAGGGCCCGGATCTATACTGGCCAAGACCTGCTGACACATCCACGCCGTGCGTCCTGGGCAACAGGTCCCTTCGGAGACCTGGCTAACATCAGTAGGATCGATGATTCCTCCGAAGCCTGAGAGTATCTGCCTGCATGGCGAGGAACCACCAGTCTGCACACCAATGAGCCAGACATGGGACAACGGATACTCACGCAAACCTCAGGTCCGGTATGACATCACATTGATGTTGGACAACAGGATGTATTTATCCGACATACAGGACTTCACGCTGGAGTTCACAGCCAGCGAACACAAGCAAGCAAACAATCAATGCATGGATAAAATCACCATGTTTATAAAATCAGGCTGGATGCTAAGATGATTTAATGTCTCATTTCTTTACATTTAAAATGGAAAGGCATTTTATTATCTCAGGTACCAAGGTACAGATAAAAATTACAGACTTGTTCATTTAAAAGTGCTTTATCACTTAAGAGTGTACAAATTCTAGAGATAATGATGACTGTGGGTTAACGGTACAAACTATTTCACAGTTGGAAGTTTCAAATTGCATAGATAAAACTAACATGTATATAATGCAGGCTGGATGCCAAGATGATTTAATTTATCATTTCTTTGAATTTAAGGATGTCATGGAAAGACATTTTTATTAACTTAAGTACAGGCATTAAGATACAGAGAAACAGTGCTGCTTTTTCATTTCAGAGTGTAAAAAGTGATGTTATTCTCTTGATATCTGTGCCAACACTTTTGGTGATTTACATATTTTCTGTGTCATACATCTGTTGTATTCAGTGCTAAATTCATTATTGTATTGTATGTTGTAAATGCATTACCATTTGATGAAAATGATGATGTTGAAAAAAAAAAATCAGAGATAATACTAAATTATCTGTTTAAAATTTTTAAAAATCCATTGGATCAGCTCTGTGTTCTTGTCCCAACCATATAATGTGGTCAAGCCATCCAGATATTTACTTCTCTGCTTTCCCCTTGTTCTTTTCTCCTCAATCTTGCCAGTTGTTACCCAGTTCTCTAATTTATTTCATCTTATAACATGCCCCAGAAAATTTGACCGTCTACGTCTAATTTCTCTAATCATTTTTCATTCACCTCTTGTCATATGGAAGACTGGGAAGAAATCTCCCAAGATTATATAAAGAACCACAGGTACAGATAAACAAAGTTTTGAAATGGGGATTTCAATTACACACAACTTAACAGTTGGAATGGTATTCTTTAAAGGTAGAATTGTCAAAAATAGACTTGTTGACATAAATTTACATGGTCAAAAATACATACATTGCAAACCGCCAAATATTTGTGAATGACTCTAAATCAAAAACTTAACTGGAAAAAACAGAAAACTGACTTCTTATCAGAAATTCCTCTTATAAGAGTTCAAGCATATAGTAATGCATTTACAATGTACAATACAATATTGTTCTTCACAACAGAATTTCGCCACATCCAAGATCGTCTTATACGGTTTGCACTGTAAATATGTTGAGACAACTCAAAGAAAATACATGGAGTGCTAGTACTGATACAATGCTTATGTTTTACAGATGAATTATTAGAAGAAAAATAGTCCGGAAGCAACAATGCTAACAGGGACACAGTACAACACCAAGGTCTGTGTATAACAGGAGGCACACCAAGGACAATTGGCATTCCATTTCCACCTTCTGACATAATCTGTGTCTTCTTTTTGCTAATTGTTAAACCAAATTCAGAACAAGCCATGGAGAATGCAGATAGTAGACGTTGTAATTCTTCCTCAGAGTGTGTCGTGATTGCAGCACCATCTGCAAAAAGCAACTCTGATCAGTACCCTCCTAATTTTGGTCTTGGTCTTCAATCTCTGAGCATTGTAGAGGCCGCCATCTGAGCATGAGTGAATGTATATACCACCATCCTGATCACAAAAGGCATATTTCAGTAGAAGTGAAAAGTATATTCCAAAGACGGTGGGAGCTAGTACACAACCTTGCTTAACTCCACTCTTGATTTAAAACTCTTCTGAAGTTGCACCATCAAACTTGCTTATACCCTTCATGCCTGTGTGGAATGATTCCACAATGGACAGAAGAGTTGGTGGGCAGCCAGTCTTCTTTAGTGCCTCGACCAAACCCTCAAAACTGACCAAATCAAATGCCTTTGTGAGGTCGATGAAGGCAATAAACAATGGCTGATTCTGTTCACAGCATTTTTCTTGCATTTGTTGCAATGAGACTATCATATCAATGCTAGACTGGTTCTGTCGGAAGTCTCACTGTAATTTGGGTCTAGACTTAATCTGTCAGGACTTGAAGTCTGCACAGAACAATTTTGGCAAATACTTTCCCAACAATACACAGAAGTGAGATACCCCTATAGTTGTTGCAGTCGCTTCAATCGCCCTTGTTATTGTACTGTGTTATGATGCTTGAATCTTTGAAATCCTGTGGGACTTGTCCTTCTTGCCAGCATAGCTCTTTTAGCTGGTGGATCTGTAGAGTGTGTGTGTGTTGCCCACTCCTGATAACCTCTATTGGAATCCCATCCTTACCTGGAGCCTTGTCAGATGCAAGTTCATTTATAGCACACTTAACTTCTGTTATGGTGGTCAAGAGTTGGCAGGGCCTCAATGGCGTTGAGGGCATCATCCGCTAGTTTGGTTTCACTTGAGTAAAGCTCAAAATAATGCTCTACCCATCTAGCCATCTGCTGTTTCTTATCAGTGATGATTTCTCCAGTCAAGGTTTTCAATGGTGCACTGTTTTTGATCATTGAACCACAGGCTTTCTTTATTCCTTCATACATGCTTCTGATGTTTCCCTTATCACTTGCATTTTGAATGGACTCATATAACTTGATCCTAATAGTCGTTTGCACACTGCCTGGCAGCCTTTTGCACATCCTTCCTAGCTTGCTTTAGCTCACTGAAAGAGTCATGCGTTGTTCTTTCCTTGTTTCTTAAGAGAGCTATCTTCTTTTTTATCGATCAAGGGCTGCAGTGTCTGGCTTTTTGCTGCAAACCAGTCCTGGCTCTTATGATCCAAGTACCGTAAACCCCTGCCGCTGTTTTATAAAGAGTTTCCTTAAGTTCACCCCACTTATAATTTACTGTACAATTTTCTGGTGTATCAGTGAAAGCGTCTTCAAGTTGCTGTTGAAACTCAAAGCACTTATCAGGATCGTGAGTGTTAATAATATTAATCCTGGGGCTATATTTGTGTTTAGCTGTGTAGATTCTCTTTGGTCTCAGTCTAACCCTTGCAAAAACCACAGAATTATCAGTATCACAGTCAGCACTGTGATAACTTCGAGTTTGGTTCAGATGTTGTCTCTGTGTGATGATGAAGTCCAGCTGATGCCTATGGCTGGATCTTGGATGTTTCCATGTGACCTTATGCAGCTCTTTTGTTTTAAAAAAGGAGTTTATAATACATAGATCATTTCTGGTGCAATGCTCCAGCAGCCTTTGCCCATTTTCATTCATGCGACCGATGTTGTATTTTCCAAGGCACACAGGCCATGAACTTGAGTCCTTGCCCACACGAGCATTGAAATCACTGAGCATATAAATGTAGTCAGATTTTGGAACTGCCTTGATCACAGTCTACCTCCTCATAGAATGAATCCTTCACATCATCAGAGGAAGTGAGTGTCGGTGCATATGCAGTGATAATGGTGGCAAAACCACAAGAGGTTGCCAAGCGCAGGGATAATAGTCTTTCATTACCTCCAGCTGGAATTTCAATCATTCCCAGTAGCGAATTCTTCACTGCAAAGCCCACACCATGGTGCTTTTTTTCTGTCTGCCCTCTCCCCTTCCAAAAAAAGGTGTAATTGTTTTCCCTGAGTGACCCTTCCTCAGCGAGGCAAGTGTCCTGCAGGCCAGCAATATCAATGTTAAGACGATTGAGTTCGGCATCAATCACAGCCGTTTTTCTCACATCGTCAATATTTGTTAGGTCAGTAGAAAATCCTGGACACATGGTTCTTATGTTCGAGGTTGCAAGCCACAGCTTGAGGTTTCTGTTTTTCTTTTTAGTATTACCTGGTGCATTGGTTTTACAGCCTGCGATTCAGATTTTGTCCTAGCCCCAAGCACCCTTTGAAGCAGATAGGCTGTGGCGGATCAGCACCCAATTGGCCCAGCTTGAGGCGGGTGGTAGCTGATCAGTGACCGTCAGAGGCAATCCGTGGTACCCCATGTCTACGCCAGTTGACAAGGACTTATAACCCATAACTGCTACCTCTCGCTTTGATTCTGAGACCGGTTAAGACTAGGGATAGAGTTATACCTCTCCATAGCACAAAGCCTGGGCTAAGATATAGAAACCATGTGTTGCCCATGCAGCATGATCCCTCTCTTGGCCTGCCTAGTTCACTCTAGAGGAATGGTAACATCAGTACATCTAGAACAAGACAAGCTGCAGAAGCTGTCGAATCAGCAAAGCAATGCTCTAACTGTCTGTCTGTTGGAGCTTCAGTCCTAGACCAGCTGCCAACCAAGGCTTAGGGCTGGTCTGCTTCCATGACATGTTGTCTTTAGGTTGCATTTCCTTGCACCAGGATACAGCTTGTACCCTCCCAATTGCGCTCTTCTGCTCAAAGCCGTTGGCACAATGTGGGGTGTCGGGTTTGGTAAGTGCCGCCCAACATTCAGCGCTAACTGAAAGCAGGTAGTACCGTCTACTGTCATATGATAGCTCAGTCATATCTGACTAAGTCTGACACACAACACCACCACCAAGGACAACACCAATAGAAACACAAGAAGTAGCAATGGAAATAATTGTGCTAAATGTAAGAAGGAAAGAAATAAGAATAAGTTACACTCTCAGAGTAATCACAGAGAAAATTAATTCACCAAAAATTTTTAACAGTCAGAGGAATCAATTGAACATAAATAACACACAAGGTCACAACATGCAACAGAATATTATATCTGAGGGACTCAGAAACCTTAAATAAATTAATAACTACAATTTAAAAAATACACCTATAATCCATTCATGACAATTATGGGAACACAAGAAATTGACTGTCAACTAGCAGTAACGCTAAATTAGGTGTTCATCCAGAAATAATGACAGTTAAAGCCAATAGTCACAAAAGCTACTACTGTCAATGAAGACTCACTGTTCACACCAATAGTTCCAAACGAGCTGACAATAAGTTATGAGTATACTTCCCACAATGAAAAATAAACATTTCAGTATAACAAACAACTGATCTATTTTTTTTTAATGTTGTTGCAGAAATTGTTGTGCTCTAACGAGTATTTGATAACTGTGCCGAGAGTGTGACAGCTTTAACATATTGATTGCTAACAGTTCTGACTCTAAAGATGTGGAAGTGTAGTAGACATATGTAGGAGAGGAGATCTTACTATGTCCTACTACGTATGTAAACACCTTGAGGTGTTCAGGCCTGATTGAGTTGGTACTGATACATGCAGGAAAGTATAGGATGAAATGGTGGACAGCTACTGGTACATGTAGGAGAATGTTTGGATGAAACGGTGGACAGATAAGCAAAGAAAGGGAGAATAAACAAAAAATATGAGCAGTTATTTCGAGAGGAAGAAGCGTGAGAAAATGCGTGTCATTCTTGTGCCATGGTACGGAAGGGAGTCAACACGCGAATTGATCAATGCCGTCGGAGATCGCAAATTTATGGAGAGGCATGATCGCCCACGCCAGCACTGGATGATGATGAGGAGGAGAAGTTGGCTGCTCTGTAGAGTGAGACTGAGTTATATGGGATAAAGTCCTGTGCAATGAAGTGACCTTTTAACCCGTTAACCACTGACAAAAGAGGCTCTTTATGGTCTGTATATTTGCGTATTTAGTTTGTCTCTAACATCGGTGTTTGCATCGTGCTCCCAATACTATGTGCGCTGAATTTTCTGTCCAGGACAATAGGATACATCCTTGTCGAACGTCTACTGTCGTTTTGATTAAGTGTCCTATATTAATATTATGTTGTTTGTGTTGACAGTACTGCATGCAACTTTGTATAGTGCTTCAATGATTTCTATAATGTTGATTTCAACAATAAATTTTGTCATTATTTGCCATAAACCTTCATTGCAGACTCGATCAGTGGCTTTTGTGAAATCTATGAATGTGTGGTATAAGAAGCATTGCTGTTGTAAATATTTATCAACCAGTACTCTAAGATTAGGGAGCCACGGTTGCACATTGGCAAACCCTCTGGCTAGATGTTTGAATCCTTATTGGAGACAGATTTTTAAATAAACGATTTCAGGTCGACTTATCTAAACTGGGTACCAAGATATATATAGTAAAAGTGAATGTCGTGATGTTGGCCACATCGCCCATCGAGTGTAAGCTAGCCCCATGCTCTATCTATTGGTATATGAAAGGCAGCAGCAGGAGAAGAAGAATAAGAAGACAGTGACTGAACTGTTTTGAGAACTAAGTACCTAGCAGCACGTTTGGCGCTCTTGTATTTGAATATCCATCGATGCAGACATTTTTGTTTCTTGGTTTGGGCTCCCAGTTTGACCCGGCCTTAAGTGGATTCCTGGAGGTTGTTTGGGAAGTAAAAGAAGCCGGTGTTGACCATATCACATATATAGTACTGTTGAGTGGTATATAAATATGATGCTAGAACCGTATAGAATCATGAAGTGAATTTTTCTGCGATTTGAAAAAAAAAAAAACATCAAACAAAGAACCATCGGTATACGTAAACATAATTTGACATCGTGGCACGGAGGAACATCGGTATTAATATTAGAAATGATTGGGCAGTATACAGGCCGGAAGGATGCTGGCAGGAATGATCGCCAAAGCCATTCAGCACAAAAAAAGAAGGGAGATAACTAAATACTAATTATTTTTTAAAGTAAACCAAAGTGACTTCTCTTATTTAGTTTGTTCCGTTGATCGAGTGGCTAGAATGTCGGATTCTTCTTCGGGAGACACAGGTGCGAATCATCGGTCAGGTGTGGACTTTGTTCTGTCGGGAAAATAAAGATAACCCTACCCTGCACAGTTCGCGGTGACTGCACTAGCCAGGCGCCTTAATTCTTCAGGCTTAAAATCCCCACCCCTCTCCCTGCCCTACACCGCAAGATACTATACCCAGTAGATGGCATATTTTTGTTGTTGACAAATAAACACTGGTCAAACGTTCGGCTGTATCTGTGCCTTTCATTTTTCATCCGTCGAGCTTCTCAGTCATTTGAAGATTGAGCACAACCCATTACTGGCAACGCTGATCGTATTCCGGTATGAACCCAAGTCCTTGTCCACGCCGGATTGGAAGCACTAGACTCGAGTTTCGCGCTCGTTTGAGCTCGTCGGTAGTTCATATCCCTGACTGGACCCGGGATCGAATTACGGATCACTGGCGGATGTGTAACTTCTTGACCACCGGTCCACGCTAGACGTGACCAAATTATCACACATCAAACTTACTGTGGGTGACGTGATATTCTAGTATGATAATTTGGTCGCGTCTAGCGTGAGCCGCGAATGTCAAGGGGTTACACACCCACCCCACACGCCAGTGATCCGTAGTTCGATCCCGGGTCTAGTCAGGGATATGCACTACTGACGGGATCAAACGAGAGCAAAACTCGAGTCTAGTGCTTCCAGTCTGACGTGGACAAGGCCCATTGTTCGTGCCGGAATCCGATCAAAGTTGCCAGTAGCGGGTTGTGCTCAATCTGCATACATCAAATCCTGAAACAACCAAAACAAAAAAAATCAATTCTCAGTCATTCTTTGTGTTTTTGTTTGTACTCCCGTAAAAGCTATAGATTAGCATATCCGTTTTATCTATACTATTTAGTATTACGACATAATTACATTTCCCTCCTAATGTTAATGTGATTCTATATTGGGTGATTCGTTCGAAAGATATGATGTATATATGCTGTAGAATTGTGCACTCATGAACATATTCATCTATTTCCTAAATGGATATAGAAAACTGCTATTCGGTTGTTCATGTGTCGACAATGTTCTTATATGCTCAGTGTGATGTGAGGGCTGGTCTGGTTCGCAAGATCAGTCCCGCGCCTGGTGTTCGTTGTCTCGGATGACTGTGTGAGGTGCACCTAATCGGGAACTTCTTAGCCGACGCAAGTTAGCGAGGCAGGCGTTTCAATATTGTGACATCAGCGCGAAGCCGAAATCGCGGTTTGGGTGGGCGAAAGAGCAATTTTTGTACGATCGTTCACTAAGATCTCGATAAGCGCCCACTCTCTCTGGATGAGTAGTCGGCCCTCAGTCAGTAAGCTGGTATAGCTTTTCGGTCAGTCCTGCCTGACGTAGCTTGAAGCTCGTCGGTAGGCGTTCAGTGGTTTTGCATGTATCACCAGGTACCAAGGAGATGCGCTGAGCGATTGCCACTCTTGGCCTGCGTGTGCGTGAATAGTCCTGTCTGTTCGATAGATATCTGGTTTATCCTGCCAGTAGTCATATGCTTGTCTCAAAGATTAAGCTATGCATGTCTTAAGTTCACACTGCCTCACGGTGAAACCGCGAATGGCTAATTGAATCAATTGAGGTTCCTTAGATGACACTATCCTACTTGGATAACTGTGGCAATTCTAGAACTAATACATGCTTACCAAGCTACGACCCTCGCGGAAAGAACTCTTTTATTAGTTCAAAACCAATCGTCCTTGCCTTTCATGGGGCGCGGCGTGCCCATTGGTGACTCTGGATAACTTTGTGCTAATCGCATGAACTTACGTGCCCGCGACGCATCTTTCAAATGTCTGCCCTATCAAATATCGATGGTAGGTGACATACCTACCATGTTTGTAACGAGTAACGGGGAATCAGGGTTCGATTCCGGAGAGGGAGCATGAGAAAAGGCTACCACACCCAAGGAAGGCAGCATTTGCGCAGCTTACCCACTCCCGGCACGGGTAAGTAGTGACGAAAAATAACAATACGGGACTCTGTCGAGGCCCCGTAATTGGAATGAGTACTATTTAAACCCTTTAACGAGGATCTATTAGAGTGTAAGTCTGGTGCCAGCAGCCGCCGTAATTCACTGTCCGTTGTTCCTGCCCTAACGTCTGCCGTCTCTCTTCCGTGGGTGTTCTTCGCTGAGCGTTCCGGGTGGCCGGCGCGTTTATTTTGAAAAAAAAAAAATTAGAGTGTTTAAAGCAGGCATCGGCTGCCTGAATAATGGTGCATAGAATAATGGAATAGGACCTCCGCATCTGACATCACTCCTAAACAATATTGAACGCCTAAGGGGAAAACTCTTTTTGGAACTTCCACCCCAAATAATAATAATAATAATAAAAATACTGGTTGCATCCCCTGCTCTCCCAGTGCATAAGGCAGTTAAAACTTGTTCGACTTCTGACGTGCATCACAACAATATAGTAACCAACTAATATTATTAATAAAGACAGTTCAATCCCTTGCATGCTGGGGATTCCCCAGGAAACAAAATCGTCAATCAATGGGTGCAATACTTAGGGGCACCAAAATTAATAAAACAATGTCAATATAGGCATTCACTTAATATGCCACTCCCCTGTAACAACAACAAAACCAAAAATCAAATTCACATTGGTGCTACCCACTAGGAACTCTGTACATCAATGTGCCCAGTCATCCTTGAATCTGAAAAAACATTGTAACAATTCCTGCGACACCACAGAAACATGCCTGTTCACCACACATAATAAAACAACAAATTCTCCCCTATTCGCAAAGACACATCAGCCTGAAGCTGCAATCTTCACGATCACCACCGATGTACACAAAAACAAATCAGCCCCTACTGTAAGTAAACAACATTTAGTGGCCATAGAAACAAACCAAACATATATCATGAAACAGCTTTGGACATTAAAAAAAATATACGCCCAGTCGTTGGACATCGTGCTCTATTGTCTTGGCGCTGAAATAACTCTGACAAAAAATGTGTGCCCAATTCTAGGACATCATGCTCTAACATTTATTCTTCGCCACGCCTCTTCACATTAAAACAAACATGTACCCGTATTAACATCTACTCGGGCAATCTCAGATTATAAATGGTCTGCTTGGCCTCCTGGCACGACGTTGAACTATGTGTAGTCACTATGACACCTAATACTGCAGTTGTGTCTGCCCTTGAACACAATAGAGTGAGGCCCACACAAAAATAAAAACATTCGCATAGGCCGACTTGACAACTTCCGCTATGGAAACACCAAGGGAGCTAACTGCTCCACAAAAGTTGATCCCCTCAAGTAGTCATATTCATTTAAACAACAAAATAACATGTTTCTAACTAAGTTCAACCTGTAAAACAAACAAAGGATGGCTAAACGTGACTACACATATACACGTGACTACAACAAAATTGTCATTCAATAATGAATCAACACCACAGCACGAATGTTCAACTAATTATTTAACTACTGTTCATTGCCTCATGCTGAAATAAATATCGAATATGCTTCTGTTTGATGGTGCTCTCTGGGTTCCGATCTTCTTCACTGAATTTCTACAATTGTTTTCTTTAAAGTGTCTATTCTATATGCACGGGCAGAAATATAGGGCGTCACTGGTCATTCACTGCCTAACACCGTTAACATATCTAAATCTGGTATCATGAAACTTGAACACGCTGGTACACTGAATTCCACCTCTGTTCCCGCTTCTAAAATAAAGGGATTTTCTAACTACCACGAGTTACACTGTCATTTGTCTCTTCACAACAGCCATAATTAACTCACTGCATAAAACACAGGGGAATATCCCCTCTTGATAATCTAATTGCTCATGCGTGCATTTCTTGTGTGCCACATGTGCCATTGATAACGTTTAGCACAGCCCGTCTCGCTCTGTTCTCTTCTGCCGAAAGAAAAAGGGGGGGGGGGAAGAGACATATTGTCCTGATGGCTTCAGATGTTGCCACTGCCACCAGACGTATTGAGTTAAGCCGGGCAAACAGCTGCCTTCCCGACAAACTAATTAATTGACATTCGTCCCCGTACAGCCACAGGTTTGGCTCGCTCTGCATATCAGGTGTGTAGAAATTGTTCTTATACTTTGCATGGCTTTGGGTTTCGCTTGCCATACCCTGTCATTAATTATGACTCTGACTTCCTGGATGAAGAGGGTGACCTTTGTATAACGGTGGAGTATTTTATTCTGATACTCTTCAATCAGTGAGTTAGTCTTTAACGTGCACTGACAATATGAGTTTGGTTCTTTAACGATGAAAATATAAGGCCACCCTTACGTTGACTTGCTCTGCTCAGCTGTTGTCTGAGCTCATTTCGGACAGATTCCGCTGCGCTGACTCTCCTCATGAGTTGGCCTTCCCTGGGTATTTTGTTGTAGTAGGTTTTGCCGATGTTCTTGTAGCAAAGTGGGTATGGCCGGTGTACTTTACACAAGAGTTTCTAACTGAACAGACTTAGTAGAAACCTCGCCGACAGATAGTTCAGACAATTTACCAACCAGCTATGAGATAAGTAGCCTAGTAAAGGAGCACTTACTGAGACAACTATCGAGCAGGCAATCACGAACTACTGACTGTAAGCGACAAATCTATGTATACGATCTTACTATATAGTATAACCTGACACCACAGAGACAAAGTTCACATGGAATCTCCTGGGATATCCCGGACTAAGCTGGAAGGTCCCAGAAAATTCTGGAAACATATCGATGCCAGACGACGCCATTTTTGTGACAGCAAGAAAAGAAGGAGGAAGAAGAGAGATGAGGGAGGGAGGAGAGAGAGAAGAGAAAGAAAAGAATGATGAGGGAAACGATATAAATAGTGTGAAACCTAAAAGTTCGTTCCTCAGTCGAACTCTGCCTACTACACACTACCTTTGATAGTAAAGAAAGATGAAGAGAGAGAAGGAGAAAAAGGATGAGAGTGAGGGATACGACAGATGTAGGTTCGTGTCTCCGCGTGAGAACAATAGTTAATTACTATTGCACCATCAATGTCTCGTGGTGTATGTCATCAGGTTATAGGAGAAGTGTACAGCCCACCTCACAATGTCTCTAAACTACTCTAATCTACACAATCTCAGACTGACAAGTCGAAATAAAAGGCAACTCAAACATATTTATTTTCTTCTGAACAGTAACAGAGTGACAATCTACAGCATAATCACATAAAGTAACCAGTACATGCATTGAAGACACATCTATGTATAATCGACTCCAAAAAACAACACAATACTGCATGACGCCACAAGGGGAGGTAGATAATGTAATAAACTATACAACCAGATGTTAGAGAAATACTACCTACAATCACCTCCTAACCGCATGAAGAAAAGGACTAAAGCTAGGAATTACACCGGCCTTTGTTTCATAACTATCTCTCCATAGGCTTATTAGTGGTACATGTGTTCAGCCCAAATACCCATTGATCCACAGATTGATCTATCAACCCATATACCCAGGGATTTAATTCGCTCCCATCCAACTTGTTCAGCGGGTAACTGTTTATTCAGCTATGCCTGGTTTATCCAGGCGACTCCAGTTTACCCAGACAATGTATTCAACTTCTGCCATCCAGTTGATCATCTGGGTCCCATATTTGAAATACGATTGCTCTCTTCAACCTCGTTTGTCGTGGATCCCACGTGACCTTAGTGTCCTATCTGACCTTTAGTCTCCTGCGTGGTTCCAACCGCAGTGTCCCTGGCTATGGTCGTCCTGTTTGACGTTTAGCCATCTACTGCAACTAACGAGCGGTCTCCTTAGCTGGCGGTCCTCTTAACTCAAGTGGCTTTCTTGCACTTAGGCGACCCTCGGACTCTGCGTGTCTTTCCCTTCTTTGGCTTATCTGCCTTGGGTAGGTTCCGTTCACAGATCCTTAGTCGCTCTCACTCCTATCAGTGATTCAGACGAATTCTAGCATGGGCGCTTGTCCGTCTTCCTTCACTTCCTCCTCCTACAGATACTATACAGACTTGGGCATGGATTAGCCACAATTTCTGAAGTCCTGTTACTATGTTCCTTGGGCTGCCCCAAGAGGGCTCAGGCCCCCGCCGCTCCCGGAGTCCACTATTAACTGTCCTCTCTCCTGCTCGACTCTTCTCAACTGACTGGATCCCAAAGTATATATCACGATATACTTGGCGCTTCTTTCTGGAATCACGTGACCATGCTTCTCTCCTTGTGAAGGGCTACCCAATCAGTACCTCGCGTACCCTGCTTAATTTGCGTACTACCATCATATCATTAACCCAAATCTACATTGTCTCTGAAGTTCATGGTCCTGAGTTCATTTACTTTTTCCCGCCACCATAAATTTGGAGTAGGGCGTTCTATTCTGACAGCCGAGGTCACTTCCAATGCCGCCTGTACTCATAAATTATGCTGCCTCTAAAGTTCACCATTGTCCCTCTGACAGCTTGAGCCCACAGTGTACAATACATTTGGCACTCCTCTCCCCGAGAAACTGCTAGCCAACAATAGAGGATGGCCTTGCCGCTATTCGGTCATGCACTCCCGCTCAACCTATGACTATTTTAAAAACAATTCTTCCTCAGAGTGGGTCGTAACTGCAGCATCATCTGCAAAAAGCAACTCTCTGATCAGTACCCTCCTAATTTTGGTCTTGGCCTTCAATCTTTGAGCATTGTAGAGGCCGCCATCTGAGCGTAAGTGAATGAATATAGCACCATCCTGATCACGAAAGGCATATTTCAGTAGAAGTGAAAAGTATATTCCAAAGAGGGTGGGAGCTAGTACACAACCTTGCTTAACTCCACTCTTAATTTCAAACTCTTCAGAAGTTGCACCATCGAACTTGATTATACCCTTCATGCCTGTGTGGAATGATTCTACAATGGACAGAAGAGTTAGTGGGAAGCCAATCTTCTTTAGTGCCTTGAACAGACCCTCACGACTGACCAAATCAAATGCCTTTATGAGGTCGATGAAGGCAATAAACAGTGGTTGATTATGTTCAAGGCATTTTTCTTGCATTTGTTGCAATGAGAATATCATATCAATGGTAGACCGGTTCTGTTGAAAGCCACACTGTGATTCGGGGTAGACTTGATCTCCTAGGACTTGAAGTCTGCGCAGAACAATTCTGGCAAATACTTTTCCAACAATGCACAGAAGTGAGATACCCCTATAGTTGTTACAGTCGCTCCGATCGCTCTTGTTCTTGTACAGTGTTATGATGCTTGAATCTTTGAAATCCTGTGGGACTTGTCCTTCTCGCCAGCATAGCTCTATTAGCTGGTGGATCTGTAGAGCGAGTGAGTCTTGCCCACCCCTGATAACCTCTATTGGAATCCCATCATTACCTAGAGCCTTGCCAGATGCAAGTTCATTTATAGCACACTTAACTTCTGTTATGGTGGGAAATGTGTCCAGGTGATCAAGAGTTGGTAGAGCCTCTATGGCGTTGAGAGCATCATCCGCTAGTTTGGTCTCACTTGAGTAAAGCTCCAAATAGTGCTCTACCCATCTGTCCATCTGCTGTTTCTTATCAGTTATGATTTCTCCAGTCAAGGTTTTCAATGGTGCACTTCTTTTGATCACTGGACCACAGGCTTTCTTTATTCCTTCATACATGCTTCTGATGTTTCCCTTATCACTTGCGATTTGAATGGACTCACATAACTTGATCCAATAATCATTTGCACACTGCCTGGCAGCCTTTTGCACATCCTTCCTAGCTTGATTTAGCTCACTCAGAGTGTTACGAGTTGTTCTTTCCTTGTTTCTTAAGAGAGCTTTCTTCTTCTTATCAATCAAGGGCTGCAGAGTCTCGCTGTTTGCCGCAAACCAGTCCTGCCTCTGATGATCCACAGTGCCGTAGACCCCTACGGCAGTTTTATAAAGAGTTTCCTTAATTTGACCCCACTTATAATTTACTATACAATTTTCTGGTGTATCAGTGAAAGCGTCTTCAAGTTGCTGTTGAAACTGAAAGCACTTTTCAGGATCGTGAGTGTTAATAATATTAATCCTGGGGCTAGATTTTTGTTTAGCTGTGTAGATTCTCTTTGGTCTCAGTCTAACCCTATATATAGGGTTATATATAACCCTATATATAAGGATATGTAGAATAGAGAAACCTATACTGGCCTACATCTGCTACATTTGAGGACATGCTCTATGGATATGTCAACAATCTTAAGTTGACTGCTGCTTTCATTCCTTTAATTCATACTGACGCCTGAACGTGAATACAGAAGATGAAGAAATCATCACAAATATGAACTGTAAATGTTATCTCATGACAGTTGATGCTGTATGGGCATAAAATATAAGGTTTCAACATGAATTATACAAGTAAATGGACATTTTCTTAAACAAGTGAATCGGCACAATTATCTCAGAACAGTCGTAACATCTTATGGGAGATGTCTTGAAGAGATTAGAACAAGAATTGCCATGGCGAAGGTAGCCTTTTGCAAGATGAAAAACATACTGACCAATAAAAAGATGTCAATTGCTACGAGAAAAAAAGAGCGTTGAGATGCTACATAGAACCTATACTTTTGTACGGATGTGAAGCGTGGACAATGAGCAGTCAAACTGAACAACATCTGATGGCTGTCTAAATGTGGTTTCTGAGAAAAATGCAAAGAATACCATGGACAGACAGAAAAACCAAGTCATACAAGAAACAAATGAAAATCGTAAACTGATTAGAGAAATTAGGCGTAGACAGTCATAATTTTTTGAGCATGGTATGAGAAGAAATAAATTGGAGAACTCGCTGACAACTGGCAAGATCGAGGGGAAGAGAACAAGGGGCAGACAGAGAAGTAAATACCTGGATGGCTTGGCCATGTGGTATGGTCGAGACAAGAACGCTGAACTGATCCATGACTGGTGATCAAGTGAAATGGCAAGTATGACTGCCCACGCTTATCGATATGGCACATGATGGACGGACATAAAATAGATCTAAAATATTTAGAATAAAAAAAGTTTCCACCTCGTTTAACCTGCTTTCTCAGCCTTGGTTTCCTTTCCTTTAGCAGATTCACCAGATATACTTCTCTCCAGTCCGCTGGTGTTCAGTCGCCAAGGTTCCACTAAATAATATGTGCAATAATTCAGTTGAGGTGTTAGTAATAGGTTAACAGCATCTGCTGGTATACATCTGGACAGGCAGCTTTCCCATCCTTCAGAAGTTTCCTAGCTTTACAATTGTTGTCTTTAGAAGGTTTCGCACATATGACATCTAGCTCAACTTCTGCAGACTGGATATATGAAGGGTCTTCTGGGACTGGTCTATCTAGTGTTCCTAAAAGTATTGAGCCCACCTGTTTATCTTTAATGCAGTTGAAAAGTTTTCAATTTCTATGCTTGAACAGCCCACTTAATTCGATACAGTGTCATATTATCTTCCTTGTACAGGTCTATCAGTTTTCGCCCGTAGTTGCATGTTTCTGCCTCTCTAAACTAGGTCACATAAATATTGTATTTTATGTGCCCTTAACAGATTGCTATCCTCTGTATACTTTCTTTTTCTGGGCTCTGATTTTCTTAGTTCCTCTTTTGCTATTAGTTAAAACGCGTACCTTCCTGCTTGACCTTCATGTAAAATAATAATGTTGACCACGATGGCCCAGAGCCTAGCTCGCCTGCCAGATGATCATGGGTTGGAAATCACATCGAGACAAATTTATAAAATTAATCTGGACTCTCAAGTCGACCCAGCCTACAGTGGCCACCAGGAAGTGTCATGGGGAGCAAAGGCCGCCGGCGTAGTCCTGACTACATCACTCCTGGAGTGCCGGTTGGCCTCTAACATAAGGGACTAGCACCACATATTTGATAGTGTCAAGGCACCTGAAGATACTCCTGTACTTACTTACTAAATTACAATAGCGTATAGTCAGGGTTAACATCAGCGGTATATTTATAAGTGTTGATCGTCTACAGTTAATACGATCTAAACCTAAGATATGTGACGTTTCAAATTACCCCATCTTACTGCAGTCACAGTTTGTTCTAATTACATATCCTTTTAAAGAATTATATTTCTGCTTCTTACTCACGAGAGAGGAGCGGCCGGCCGAGTGGCTAGAACGTCGGATTGTCCTCCGGGAGACCAGGGTTCGAATCCTCGGTAAGGTGTGGGATTTTTTTTTCTGTCGGGGGCAAACAGAAAATCCTAACCTGCATAGTTCGTGGCGACTGCACTAGCCAGGCGGCCTTAATTCCTCAGGCTCAAAGACCCCCCCACCCCATCTGGATGGATAGAGTGACTTCATTATTATCTTTTCTCCACTTCCGTAACACACATACACTGTATCTATCTGTTTGCTGTCTGAATATTATCTGTTTGCTGTCTGTTACCCGTTGCCTGTCTATTGTGTGGCTGTTTATCTGTCTTTCTGTTGTTTTACTGTCTGTGTTGTTTGTCTATCTATCTGTTGTCTGTCTGTCTGTTTGTTGTCCTTCTATCTGTCTAATAGATGATGTATGCATGAAATCATGTATGAAAGAGGAGATATATACAGGGCAGAATACAAATATCGTTCGTTCTTTATTTCTGTAGCTGTTGTATTTTATCCCATTCTTGACGTGTCGTAATTTCGCCCGGTATCTCCCTTTATTTCTCTCACAACGTCTCTGCTTCGTCCTCTCCGTCTCGTACTTTTATCTTCCCATCCTTCTCCCCCTCCTCCCCTTCCAATCTCTCTCTCCTCTCCCGCCCTTCCGTTTACTGCCATCATGAACTGTATAGTTCGACTGCTAATGAAATCAACTTTTCGCATGATTCCGGAAGTGATCAGTTTGCGGGCAGTCACGTTTAGAAACGGCACGAGACAACAGGCTGAAAACCAATTGTTCCCAGAGACGGATTGAGACTATAAACAGAGCCTCCCACGTACGTCTTGCTGGGTCATCTATTGACTTACTCTCACTATATTCTGGTTTTCCGGGCTAAGAATTTTGTTGTTATGTTCAAGACTCTCCCCTACACCCTCTTTCATTTGAGAGAGTATTGCTATTTTCAGCGGGATAAATAAATCTCCTGCTTGATTGAATATCTAGAAATAAGTATACGACTTTGTTCACTTAACAAAGTCAGGGAACAAGATAAGAAATTCTGGACTTCAGCGAACTTAGTGCCAACATGAATCATATCTCCCTGGTCTATATTCAATTGACCCTCGCACGCGATACATTCTAACCAGCAAACACTAAACATTAGCTCACAGAATTAATCAAGCCCTGTACCCTACGTAGTGAGGGGAGGGGTGGGGGGCGTGAGGTGGTGTATGGCTAGATGCTCACATACCAGTCCAGTGGCCATGGGTTACAATCTGCACCGGGACAGACATTTAAAATTGTGTCTGCCTCTCAGTTCTACCCAAATTAAAATAGGTACATGACATTCTTGAGAAGTAAAGACGGCCGACGTGTTACTGACCACGTAACCTACTGACAAGTAGCAGTGCAGTTGACATGACGTAATATAAACTTAAGGAGAAAATCTCGAAACAAATAGTGGTAGAAACTAGGAGGCCGACGTAGAAAATAGAATACGTCAGAAACATTGTCAACAACAACAAACAGTCAGATCACGGAGCTTGACCAAGGAGGGCACACGATTACATTCTCAGGAACGAGCTAACTTATATACTGGCTGGACTCCACTTTCTTTGCTAAAGAATATTGGAAAGGAGGACGGCACTAGCAATGCGTTATAGACATATCAACTAGGAAATCGTGAATAGTTGCGATCTTAGCAGATTGAGACTTAGCAAGTCAGAACAAAGTGACACTGAGGTAGATTTGTGAAGGACAGAAGTCCATTAACATGTTCAATAAGTCAATACATATTTATATTTGTAACTACCGGCACGCCTGGCCATAACAGGCACGGTACTATTCAATTGTAAGTGCTATCATTGCCATTCTGAATTATATGACAACTTAGACATGGAGAAATAAATATATTGCCTCATAATGCACACCGGCTTGAAGACCGTGATTGCCGTTCAGTTTGCAATTCGACAGTTTTGTTAGAGGGTACGACCCTAGACCAGTTCAGCGTGGCCGTTGTTTTCATTGTTCACCACAGTTACCGTCTAACACCTACCGAGTAGCGATTGGCTTGCGCCATATTCCAATGCACCCAAGGCGTGTGAAAAGAGCCTTTACTTATTAAAACAAAATCACAGTATAGGAGTCCGGTGGTATAATTGCTGTTGTGCTTGCCTGCCAAGACAGTGATGCAGGTTCATTACACACCAGAGGTTCTGGGGTCTATCCAACCTCATATTGTTTGTTTGTTTGTTTTTTTTTTGCGCTCGCGAGCTATACTTCTAGTAGTGCTGGACTGAATTTTGCGTGTGGATTAGCTTTCCCTATTAATAGCATCCCTCGCCATCAGGCGAACCCACTCCGACTTCATAGGTACTTGTAATTTACATTTCCAAGTCAAGGACGAGAGGTTAACATTTTAGCCCAACTGGCTGGCGTAGGAGTTGAACCCTTTACCTCAGCATCAGCACGCTGGATGTTTAAGAACACGTGTTCTTATCCATTCTGCCATATTGATCTCTCAGCCTTATATACATGGCTACCAGACAATTATGTTCAGAATTCTATACTCACGGTATCCAGGAGCGAAAATATCCTGTTCGAAAATCTCCATTGAGGTGGAGTGTTTGTTCTTTAGTTTTGGTGTCATTTGTCCAATGAATTGGTTTGCCTTCTTGCATCTATTTTCGATCTGGTTTTCTGATTTGCATTTGGTTATATTACTTCTTTACTGTATGTTTTTAAAAACAGTGCACCATCTATGTAGCATTAGCGACGATCATCATATGTGTACTAGAGTTCACATATATTAAAACTGCTAAGATCTAGGAAGGTTTTTGTTTTCATTTTAAATTCTTTCAGAGGTGTGTCAATACGACCTACTCTTTTCCCGTCTGCATCAGTCAAGAGATTATTAACGTGTGCAGCGCCCGTGATTATTTTGAAAATATTTCCTGGATTCTAACCCCAAGATTATCTAGTTAGAAGAGAGCGCAAAACTCTGAACAGCCCAGCTTCCGTTTGTGAAACAAATATTAAATGCGATTATGTCCGCAACATTCTCCAGTGTAATATCGAATGTGTAGGGATGATTGACAGTGAATATTTTACTATGAACCTACAAAGTAGGAGGAGCATGGAGGCAGTGGAGAGTTGTTTCTGAGACGAATGTTGCGGATACCTTGGATGACCAGTGGAATTAATAACAATTGACTGGAAGAGACTACTGAACGAAAATAGCATACACAGATATAAGAAAGAGACAACAAGTGTCATTTAGTTACATGATGATAATAGAGATTTTGGAGATCACTGTCACCACTGAGAAGATAGTCGGCAGAAAAGGCGATGGTGGACAGGGGGAAGTGATATTTGATGGTCTATGACGATGACATGGAGACATTTTGTCAATAGAACTGATCCAGAACACTAAAGGGCGAGATCCGTGAAGTGATCTGAACGCCACTGTAAAAGGCACATGATGATGATGATGATGATTATATCCAAGGTTAATTTTCCAATGTATCTGTGTGGTCACTGTGTCAACCGGTCTTTGAATACCAGTGGCAAGACAAGATCTTCGGCTCCAGGATGTGCAGTCAATGTGTCATTCGGTCTTTCAATACCAGTGACATGACTAGATCTTCGGCTCCAGCCTGTGCAGTCATGGTATCAACCAACATGTTCGCTTCTGGTGCTATCTGCGGAGGTACGATGGAGAGCAAGGGATGGATAATCTCTCATGATTATAACTTGGCTTAACCATCGTGGAGGCCTGCACTCCAAAAGCCCACTCAAAGAAATCTCTATTACGGAGTTACTTTTGCCTGAAAGTACTGCTACATAGAAACTCCATCTAACTGAATGTACAGTGTTGCTGACAAGAATTATCTTCAAGAGACATGCCGATAAGCATGGGTGGTCATAGTTTGCCATCTAACACAATCAACAGAGTCTTGGATGCGGTCTGTTTTCTTGTCTCGATGTGACCAAGCCATCCAGGTATTTAACTCTCTGCCTTCCAATTGCTTTTACCCCATTAATTTTGCCATTGTCACCAGGTTTTCTCATGTACACACCGCATAATGTGCCCAAAAAGGATTGATTGTTTAAGTCTAATTTCTCGAAAACCAGTTTACGGTTTTCATTTGTTTCGCGTGGTTAGTAAAATGGGATACAATAATGGTAGCTTCTGTCTGACTCCCTGTCCATGATACAGAAGATTTAAAAAAGAAAAACAACTGATGGCTGTGGTGTGCATGGGTGTCTTTCGTTAGTGCTACGAACATGCGACAACCTTTAATGACATGTTGCCATAGTCAATCCGTTGAATCGGTTTTGTCAATGCTTGTTTCTTTGGATATTCTATGTATACTGTAAAAAAAAAAAAAAAAAAAAAAGAAACGCGAAATTTTTGGTATTACTTTTATGACAGATATTCGCTGATTAGACATCTGTCAACCTATTGACTGTGTCCATTTGGTCATTAACTTCTCGTCGTTACCTGAATTGTACACACCTCATGATTCGCGAGGTCATGAAAGAGATCAAGGTCAAAACAACATTTTTTACGACACCCCGTGACAGGTTCATGCTAATCCAGGGAAACTTACTGAACACAACATTCTCTGACCATATTATTGAATGCCTATAAAATAAATTCAGTTGACAATTCAATGCGCAAGTATGCCTCATCTTACAACAGAACAACGACTCATCGTCATTGAACGTTTACAGGCTGGACAGTCACAAAGTGTAGTAGCTAGAGAATTTAATGTGGTTAGAAGCACCATTAGTCGCCTTTGGGGGCGATTTCAAGAAACTGACTCAGTGGCAGACCGGCCGCGCAGTGAAAGACCCAGAATTACAAATGCTGCCGAAGATCGCGTCACCTTAGGAATCGATTTGCATCTGCGTCATCCACAGCCCAGTCAAAGCCGGGAGCTCGTCGAATTTCAGATCAAACGGTTAGGAGCCGGTTGCACGACGCTGGTCTGTGTGCTAGGAGGCCCTGTGCAATAATGTTGCGTTTCTTTTTTTCTTTTCTTTTCTTTCTTTTTTGTTTTTGTTTTTGGAATAGTATATATATATATATATATATATATATATATATATATATATATATATATATATATATATATATATATATATATATATATATAACATGACTGGGGTCATTAACATTACCGGCCCTGAGAAATAATAGACGGAGGTAAATGGGACTGGATAGTAGGTCCCCGAGGGGGCAAATGAGAAGACAGTGATTTAAGGGGGGGTCGAGGAGAAGTAAGCGGCTAGTGTAGTTGTGGAGCAGACAGTTTGAGCTGTGGGGTAGTGTGTGTGGGAGTTGAAGCCGAGATCCCGAGAGGGTCGGATGGACAGTTGAGATTTTGGGACCAGACAGTGAGGTCGGCGGTCAGAAAAAGGTTGAATAGTGACGGAGTTAGGTAGAGAACTCCGCTCTGTGTTTTTATAGATATAGTGAGTTGAAGTCTAGACCCAGAGGGGGTTGGATCGAGTGAGTTCGGGCCAAGAACAGTGACTGGATTACTGTTGTGGTGGATGAGATTAAAAGAGGCCTTGAGAGGCAGTGTTATTTGAGTTTTAGATTGTGATGAAGAGATATTCTGGAAATACTATTCCTGGATTTAGATGTTTGCTTGTGTCCGTATTCATCCATCATTAAAAGGAAATGATGTGCGCAAATTCAATTCTTGTTTACTGACTGGTGGATATGTGCGGCAGTGGTAAGGTGTGGCGTAAAACAAGTGGCGAGCTAAGCTTCCACTCTGCAGTGATACAGTAGAAGCATTAGAATCTAGACAACGACCAATCTCATTCTGGTGCAAAATAGCTTGTGTGTGTGTGTGTGTGTGTGTATATATATATATATATATATATATATATATATATATATATATATATATATATATATATATATATATATATATATATATATAATAGCAGGGGAGAGAGCACACATCCCTGTCTCACTCCTGTATTGACTGTGAACATATCTGAGATACCTTCTTGTATTCTTACTGCGCTTTGGCTCGAGAGGTATATGGCTACGAAATGTCCTAGTAATTGTCCTTGTATCCTGTAGTCTTCAAGGATGGTCCATAATTTATATCTATCTACTCTTTCGAAAGCCTATTTCTGACCTACAAACACAGTATCCTGCTAATTATTGTATTCGGTTGTTTTATTTCACATATCTGTCTTAGTGTAAATTTCCAGTGTGTCAAGCATGGAACACTTGGACATTGTCCACTCCTAATCTACACTTAAGTACTCATTAAGGAGGTTCTTAGTAGTCTTTAGATGTCTTGTTTGAATTCACTTCTGGTCCTGTTTTTTAAATTATAACTGGTTTATGAATGTTTGTGTTTGGAAGTGCTCTTGAATCAATTAGTAGTCGACTGTCTGATTTCCTAAGTAGATTGAAGTCAATTTGAGATACTTAATCTGTGTTGTTCCATTTAAACCAGGATTTGGGGTGGCTGCGACGATGTTAAAAAAAAAACAGCAACTATGTGTTATCTTCTTCTTTGCGTTCATCCGGAGTGTTTTTTTCAGATGTGATTGCGGTGTGTCTAGTTAGACACCCTCGGGCCGAAACCCGTAGGCCAACACATCCGACTTTCAGCGTGCATTTTTAACAGGTTAGCATTCCTGTGGGATTCTCACTTTTGTGGTACCGTCCACATCCCGGCTTGTCAAGATGGAATGGTCGAATGCTTCTCGATCAGCCCTCAAGGGAAGGCAGGGACAGTCCATGGCATTTTTCGCCATCCAGGGTGGCTTCCATAGTTGCAGAGCCGACACATAGCGCCCTGGTGCTGGGCTCACTGAGGGAATTGTCACGTCCTGCTCATGGCTGCTTTAATTCCTCACTTTAATATATTGGGCATTTCGTTCACCACGGGCCTTTCCCGAACAAACCAGACCGGTCTGCAGACGGTATCCACTCAGCGAGTTTTCGATTCGGACATGTGCTTGTCGTTGTGCCCGGATAGAGCTGTTCCGGGCACGACGGACATTCGGAAAACTAGCTAGTCAGAGCTGTTCCGGACATGAGCGGCGTTCGGAAACTAGGTAGTCAGAGCTGCTCCTAGCACGAGAGACATTCGAACAAGACATTTCACTCGGACGTAAATGCTTAGTGCCAATTTTTATTTTGCCACCCGTAGGACGGCACTTCCGACTTCGGCGGGCAGTTCTAATGATGTTAGCCTTCCTCGGGTTTCGAGGCACGTTGGACTTATTGTTGTGATGTCGCCCACATCTCAGCTGGTCAAAAAGAACGGTCAAAGGCATCACGGTCAACCCTCAAGAGAAAGCAGGGGCAGACCATAGGCGTTCCCCGCTATCCAAGGAGGCTTCCATAGTTGCAGAGCCGGCACATATTTCTTTGAGACTGGGCTCACCCAAGGAATTGCCACGACCTGCTCATGGCTGCTTTAAATCCTCACTTCCATCTACTGGGCATTTCGCTCGCCATTGGTCGCTCAAACACAAACCAGGAACGGTCAGTATGCGGACGACATACACTATGCACTATACAGCTTTCGCTTCGGACTACGCAATGGATTCGCTAGCCAGGCGTTCCATTTCGTGTTATTGGGACGTTTGATTGATCGATTGATTGGTTGATTTAGGAATCGACATCACAGCATTCGGGGCATTCCCATAAGCGCTCCGTCCCCATCCTCAGCAGCAAGCGAAGAGTTTCAACACTAATAGTACCAGTAGCAATCTGATTATATGTCCGTCTCGCCTTTCCGTTGAGCGTCGGCCAGATCCCCTCGCCACTCCTCTCTGTCTCATTCTTGCCAGACCATGGTAATCCATTTGCTCCTACGAGGTGTACACGTGCTCCCACAAGGCCGCAACCAGGTCTGCCTTGTCATGCATCAATACTCCACCAAGTTCTGCAGAACCAGCCAATCTGTCCGCCTGTTCATTTCCTAGCACACCGGCATGCCCCGGAGAAAAGATCCAGGCGATGCTTGTTACCCGTGACCTCCGAAGCGAAGCAAGCCACTCCGCACGAAGCCTGCCCGTCCTCACCCTCGTCAGCATGCATTCTGAGTCAGTTACAATCACGATGTGTGTGTGTGTGTGTGTGTGTGTGTGTGTGTGTGTGTGTGTGTGTCGTATTCTCCATCCAGCGGAGAACCGCAGTGACTGCCTCCACCTACATTTTTAAGCTGGATGTTGAGGTATCATATGCCAGGCTCTCCTGCACCAAACGTCGACCATTAGCTTTGGCTATGTACCCCCAGCCACTTCTCTCACCTCTTGACACCGAACCATCTGTGTAGATAATCACATCACCCGAGTGAGCATTGTCCCGAATTAGTTGCTGGATTTCCACTTTCGTGGCCCCTGCTGGCCACTCCCTGCACTCCCGGCTTAATGTGATTATAACTTTTCACAAGTCTGACTGCTCCGCTGGCACTCTGACCCACTCCTCTCCATGCCTGATGTTCTCCAAGGGGCACACCTGTCTGATCGTATCCTCCGCCTGAGCCATCCATGACTTCCCTCTTATCAGTCGCTGACCCTTAACTGCGTCCAGCGCCTCATGCAGTGGGTGGTCTGTGTCTGCAGCTACTCTGAGGTATGCCTTCGCCTGCATCACCTTGAGCCTACCAGCAAGAGTCGGCAGACCAAGGATGTAACGCATACACACTACTGGGGTGTCTCTGGTGCATCCCAGAATGACCCGCATAGCTTCGTTCTGTATGCGCTCTAACTTCACCAGCTGACTCTCTGAGACAGTGAGCAGTCCTAATCCATAATCAGTTACTGAGAGGATCAAGTGTTGGTATAGTATAAAAAGCATTCTCTGCTCTGTGTCCATTGCAGCCATAGTTTTAAGTGCACTGAGTCCATTTTGAGATCTTGTCACAGCCGTCTCCACATGGCCCTTGAAGAATAGGCTCCTGTCAAATGTGATCCCCAGATACTTCAGTTTGTTCCTCAGCTGACATTTCTACCATATATCGCGAGGCTTGGGACATCAGCTCTCACAATTCTGTTTTCCAGAGACGTTTTCCCACCGTTACTATACTCTCTATGACTATAGATTCAGACATTTTTCGTAACCATTTCATGCGACTGGAGCACTTTTCCTCCTTTAGTACTCGCTCACCAGGTAGGCTACATGTACTGCCGGCTCAGCACCTTACCTCCGTGCGCGTTCAGTGAGCGAGAAACGGCCAGGCCCTCTCATCCGGGGATCCCTCATATCCCCCAGCTGAGAGCCTTCGAACAAGTATCTGAACTAAGCATGTAGCGTGCTCAGCATCTCACCTCCATTTTTCGGTAGGTGGGTATCGGCCCGGCTCTCACATCCGAGCGTTTATGGCTTAGAGGCGTTCAGCCATATCCCTCAGCTGAGAGCCTTAGAGTATATGTCCGGACCTAACTTTAGCGGCATCGTGCGCCTAATTTAGACATTGACTGCTATCCTCAGTCTACCTGCAGAGCAGCAGGTTGTGTCTCTCTTGGTCTGGTCCCTAACCCAAGGCTTGTCCGACATGTAGTTGTGCATCCGTCGACAATGCTCTTGGAATCTCTGGAACACGCAAGCGCCCACTCCCCCTCCCACCGCGACAAGGTGGAGAGACAAAGAGGAGGGGGGGGGGGGGCAACTATGTGTTATTATTAGTCCTTGTTCGGAGCTTATGTTAAGTAGGTGTTCACCATTGCTATTACATTTAGTCTCTGTGTCGCTGTATGGTCCTATGCATTCATCACACGGTGTTCCTCTTGTACCTAATCGTCCATTGAAATCCTTCCATCCATCCATCCATCATGTGCCATGCCGGTAAGCTTGGGCCGTCATGTTCTGCCAACTCACTCGATCACAAGAGTCGTGGATCAGCTCCGTGTTTCTGTCTCGACCATGCCACAAGGCCAAGCCTTGTACTTGCCTCTAGGTCTTCCCCTTGGCCTTCCCCTCGATGTTACCAGTTGTCACCAAGTTCTCCAAATCATTTCTTCTCATAACATGCCCAGAAATTGTGACTGTCTACGTCTAATGTCTCTAATCAGTTTACGATCTTCATTTGTTTCTTGAAGGACTTGTTCATTGGTCTTTCTGGCTGTCCATGGTATTCTTTGCATTTTTCTCAGAAACCACATGTCTACAGCCATCAGATGTTTTTCAGCCTGACTGCTCATTGTCCAAGCTTCACATCCATATAAAAGTACAGGTTCTATGTAGCATCTCAACACTCTTTTTCTCGCTTCAATTGACATCTTTTTATTGGTCAGTATGTTTTTCACCTTGCTAAAGGCTACTTTTGCCCCGGCGATTCTTGTTCTAGTCTCTTCAAGGCATCTCCTATCAGATGTTATTACTGTTCCGAGATAATTGTACCTATTCACTTGTTGAAGAATATTCCCATTTACTTGTATATTACATTGTGGTATTTCGTTCTTCCTAGTGACGACCATAATCTGTGTCTTTTTACAATGTAATTCTAACCCTAGTTGTTCACTGTGTGTAACAACCGCATCTACTAAATTTTGCAGGTCCTGTTCATTGTCTGCAATCAAGACTGTATCATCTGCATATCTAATGTTATTGATGCATCGTCCCCCAATGTTGATTCCTTCCATATCTTCAATATTTCTGAAAATACTTTCACTGTACAGGGAAAACAGATCTGGAGACATTACACACATCCCTGTCTCACACCTCTCTTAATAGGCTAATATTGGTTTACTTCATTATCAACTCTTACGGCAGCTTCTTATTTCCAATATATGTTTTTTACAAGTCTAAGGTCTTTTCCATCAATTTGTAAATCTTCAAGCATCCTTATCATGTTGACATGTCTCACTTTATTGAAAGCCTTTGTGTAGTCAATAAAGCAAAGGTGTAGATCTTTGTTTACTTCTATAGAACGTTCGATTACGGTTCTCAGTATATACACATCATTTACTGTACCCTTGCCTTCTACAAACCCACATTGCTCTTCTCCTATTTCAGGTTGTATTTTCCTCTTAACTCTTTGCATGATAATTTTTAGCACAATCTTCGTGATGTGACTCATTATACTAATTTTATTGGATGTTTCGGGCGGAAGATGTCGTCAGACAGGCCTGCAGTCTTACCAGTATCAACCCCGGCAAGGAATGGGTGCCGGTGCCTCCGGCTTTTAAGTGCACTTTCTCCTGCATTATCACACTCGACAGACGGTGCAGAGAGCATAACCCTGCCGCTGTCAATGCAGAGGTCAACGCGCTCATCTATGAACACTCAGACAGCCCCGAAGTGCTCATCTATACAGATGGATCTGTTGTAAAGCAGCAGAGAAGTGCGTGTGCATTTACAGCCCGTTCAGCGGGCCGAACCGTTCAAGAATTCAATGGTGCCCACTTTATGACCACGAGCAGCATGACGATGCAGGTGATGGCAGTTACACGGGCTTTCATATGGCTGGAATCACAGCATTATACCAACGTGTGTGTACTAAGTGACTCAATGAGCATGATTCAGAAGGTCGAAGCTGGATCTGTACGCAGACAGTGGACTGAGCGCTGCGGAAGTCTGTTGTCCGTAAAGTCACCTTCATCTTCGTCCCGGGACATGCGGGAGTCGAGGGAAATGAACGAGCTGATAAACTGGCTGGCTCTGCACCCCCTGTAGATGGCCAGCCCATGGATCGCGCCGATGTTATTAACGGCCTTAAAGATATGGCGAGAACAGAGGACTTTGACGTCAGTGAATCCACATCGCTGTCCAGGATGAAAGACTTGGGAGTAAGAATCGGCACGCCCAAGCGCGAGAGGCACATTGGGAAAACGAGGTGCCTCGTCAACCAACACAGAACTGGCACTATTAGCCACCGGACGCTGATGCATATGCTGGGGGGAGGATCTGAGCATCTATGGACCTGTCCGGAGTGCAATGAAAATACCCCAACTGATAACTGATAACTAATTGTTCGATGTTGATCATATTCCAAGGCTCCTGATTTCTTTGGGATTGCAATAAATACAGAATTACATAACTCCTGAGGTATATTTCCAGTATCATATATTGTATTAAGCAGACTGGTAGCGTTATCTATTCCATATTCTTCTAAAGCATTAATCATTTCTGTTGTGACGCTGTCTGAACTGGGGTTGCCAGATTTTCATATGGTTAAGAGCATTCTGAACCTCTATATTCAAAATAGCTGGCCCTTCATTATTATTTTGAACATCATACTGTTCGTCTCTGTTATCGTCATAAAGGTTTTTCACGTAATCTGACCATACATGTAAGATCTGATCTTTTTCTATTATGACTCTTCCATCTTTTGTCTTTAGGCAGCCTGCATGACGTACGTGTTCTTTGATTAGTAAGCTCCTGAATTATTTTGTGCATTAGTTTCGCATTTTTACTGTTGTGTTGTTTTTCAATTTCTATGCAATTTTTCTCAAGCCATGTTTCTTTTGCCTCCTTACATAAGGTTCTGACTTTTCTGTGAATTTCTTCATATTTGGCAGGATTATTTTTGTTCTGTCTTGTTTCCATTAGTTGTAAAATTTCTTCAGTCATCCATGTCTTACGGCCCACTTTCTTTACTTTTGGAATAGTTTTTTTCTGCTGCACAACTGATTGAATTCTTTAGCATTTCTCATTGATCATCTACATCTTGAAATAGGATCTCTAGATCAGACAATAAATCAAATTTGTTCTTTACTTCTATGTTAAAATTATCTTGTATTTCTTTGTCAGTTTTCAATTTGCTCAAGTCACATTTAGGGTTTCCTGCTGTATACTTGACTTTCTTTAACTTTACTCTCAATGTGCCTGTAATTAATCTGTGATCACTGTAACAGTCTGCATTTGGAACTGCTTTTACGACTGTTAACATATTTCGAAACCTTTTGCTAATCAGGATGTAATCTATCTGGTTTTTAATTCTGCTGTCTGGACTCTTCCATGTCCATAATCTTCTAGGATGCTGTTGAAACCAGGTGTTTCCTACAACCATTTCTTGTTCTTTTGCCCATTCTACAAGTCTGTATCATCTTTCATTTCTCTCTCCCAAACCATGGTTGCCTACACAGCGTCCATCACTTTGCTTTCCTATTTTTGCGTTGAAATAACCCTTTATGATATTTATTTCTGATTTTTTTACAGTTCTTCAAAGCAGACTCCATGTCATTATAAAATTCCTCTATACTTTTTTCACTGCATTCACTAGTTGGGGCATATACTTGAATGACATTTATTTTAAAAGGTCTTCCGTTTAATTTTACTAATAGAACTCTGTCTGACACAGCCCGATATCCTTTGACAGAATTGAAATCACCAATCACAATAAGTTCATCTTTCTCATTGCCATTGTTCAACCTGTCTGTAAGTTTATCAAAATATTCGATGTTTGTCTTCATCGCTGTAAGTGTCGTTACATGGGGCGTATATTTTTTACAATTGTTGTTTTACTGCCTTCTTTAATCTGTATTAATATTGTTCTTTCTTATATAAATTCTCTATTTATAACACTTTGCCTTTTCCCCAGGACGTAGTTAAATCTCTATCCACATTTAGCCATTGCTCGCTGATCGCACGACTCCATATGACGTCATTTTCATGTGTTCGTTTTGTCTTTTGCCCTTTTTCCTCGTTTCTATGAGCATGACGATGGACGTGATGGTAATAACACGGGCTTTCATATGACTGGAATCACAGCATTATACCAGCGTGTGTGTAATAAGTGATTCAATGAGTGTGATCTGAAAGGTTATGGCAGGATCTGTACCTAGACAGTTGTCTGACTCGCTGTGGAGGTCTGTTGTTCGCAGTCATCTTCACCTTTGTCCCTGGACATGTGGGAGTTGAGGGAAATGAACGAGCTGATAAACTTGATGACTCTGCATCCCCTGCAGATGGCCAGCCCATGGATGGTGCCGATGTTATTAATTAATGTCCCTAGAGAGATGTCGAGAGCGGAGGATATACCAGTGTAACTGTTATAATGTAAACATGACGAGGCTCGGTTAGAAAATTGAGGTTGATAAAAGCATAAAGATTAGTTGGGTTTTTAAAATAAACGAAGTTAGAAATAACCGCACGAAAACTCATGGATTTGACGTAAGAGGGAATTTAGTAAAACGGGGGTTAGTAACAAAAACAAGCAGAAAAGGCAGTAAACGTCTGAAGTCCAACCTGTGTGGACATGTTTTATATAGTCAAAGGGGGGTATGGGGTGTCAGGAATTGGTAGTACCTTTCTTAAGGATGGCTGTCACTCCCTTTTCAAGGGGCCATCCCCCACTGGTCCAAGCCTGACATCCAACTCGTGCCTGTGACTCCTAGTAGATGTCAGTATGCGACAGCGGCCACCCCCCCCCCCCCCCCAGGCAATAGCTGTGATAGGCTGGCTAAACTAGGTGTGGGTAGCGGATTTGGTGTCAAACTGATCGGTGAATTAGGGTATGCCTACCCAGCATGTGAAGACAGGATTCGGCAGACTGCGCGGAACAAATCATTCCTGATTCAATGTGCAAGACGGCGTTTACCTGAAAAGAAACGTAATGAGCATGGCAAGACACGTAGAGCGCCCTGGTCATCCACTGCACCTGTATTCGTCTCCAGTCGTCTTGACTTGTCTTGCTACTGGACTCAGATGGACTCAGGCGAGAGAGTGAGGTCGACGAATTCCGCAACTCTTCCTCACTGTAATCCAATTCATCGCCCAAGTCATTCTTTATCCAACGTCAAGGATGCAGTCATGTGTGAGGCAACCAGGACTGCAAGAGCTGTGAAGAAAAGGCAGGACAGAAAAACCACTGCCGGAAATCCTCCTCCAGAAACGTCAAGTATTCTTTGTCCAAATTGTCAAAGAACATTTCAAGCCAAAATAGGCCTTATCAGCCATCTTAGAACTCACGGCTCCATACTTTCAACCCCACTGGAAATGAATGGTCATCATCATTCTTGATGGACAAACAACATAACAGTCATCTAAGAAGAAAAGGATTCCATCATGAACCGGTTGTGTGATTTAGTAATGGAAGGCTTCAAGAAAAGAAGACTTACAATTGGCTGGTCTTAATAAAAAGATATCACGAAAATATGCAAACTTCAGACAATCAACATCATATGTATTTTTCAACCATTTTTTCTAACGTGAGCTCAAATGAAAAAACGTGTTTGTATGCCGTCAATAATCCAAATAATGGACCCCGACAAGCAAATAAACGAAGGACCAGAAAAGGAAGAATAACGTCTTGTTGACTTTCTCACAAGTTTATAAAATTTTGATGTTGTTTGCATTGAAGTATTTTACGAAGGCACAAGCGAACTGGAAGAGGATGTTATATCTTGCCACTGCGTACTATTTGGCCGTTGGAAGGGTTTTCGCTAGCACCCCTGTCACTGCAACTGGAACGAAATGGGGTGACGTGGTTGTGTCCTGTGGCAAGGACTTTGACGCCAGTGAATCCACATCGTTGTCCAGATGATGGCTACTGGAGGTCTTTCTCAGATGTCCTGTGCAGCCAGGGGACATGAGAATAGAGCGTCTGGCCATACCAAACTAAGACTAAAACTAATGCACTGGAATGCGGAGGGAGTCAGCAACAAATAAATAGAACTAGAAATCATCTTGGACCCAGAAAAAGTAAGCGTATGTTGCTTGCAAGAAACTCACCTCAACGAAAACATAGCCTTCAAATCGAAGTGTACATGGAAGGGGCTGAGTATCAGACACTTAAACTTAAGACAGGCAATACAGACCTTCATCTGATCAATTACTACCGTCCAAGTGACTGCCCACAGGCACTGGACACACTACCATTAACTTAAAAATGATTGTGTGTGGCGACTTCAACAGCCACTCACAGAGCTGGGACTATGATCACATGGACCAGAGAGGAGAGAGTCTGGAAGACTGGTAGGATGAGAATAGATTCATCTTGATTAACAAGTCGTCCGACCCACATACTTTCTACTCGAGATCATGGCACACTACGACTACACCTGACCAGGATTTTCATTCACCAGACCTGGAGTGGAACATTACACGAATTGTTGGGAAACAACTTGGTGGCAGTGACCATCGGCAAGACTTTCTAACTGTAGAAAATGAGCTTGTAAGTGAAAGCAGCACCATCTCGAGGTGGAACTGGAAGAAAACAGACTGAGCAATGTACAAGCATCGCACCAGCATACTGGTTAGAAACCAGAACATCGAAAAAGACATAAATAAAGTAGTTGAAGAGTTTGGGAAATGCATACTACAAGCAGCACGAGAAACAGTACCAAGAGGAGCCGTAAACATTATAAACCCTACTGGAGTAGTGAACTGGAACAGTTGCATAATGATGTGGAAGTGTGTAGGAAGCAAGCAGAGGCCAAACTCAGCCAAGAGCACCACAGTAAATATTAGCACGCAAAAGCCAACTTTCAAAAGGCCAAGCTGCAGGTTAGACAGAACAGCTGGCAGGAGAAAACAGAGTCACTGAACTTTGAAAGAGACACAAGGAAGTTGTGTAAGCTAATAAATCAACTTAACGATGAGGGCACAGGGACAAATTCGAAACTTGCACTACATAAAGACGGAAACATCTTAACAAGAAAGCAAGTGGCTGACCATTTTGCGGACTCATTCGCCAAGATAACAATATCAAAATTAGTCCAGAGAAACAACAAGATATTCGAGAGAAATGGCAACATGCATGACAGAATGAAACAGTACATGAGGTTTTCGAGGCACCTATCACAATCAGCGAACTGGAGCTAGCCATATCAAAACTGAAAATGAGGAAGTCACCAATGAAATGACCAGGAACCTAAGAACAGAGGCCAAAGCAAAGTTGTTGCAGATCTTCAATAACAGCAGGACTTTAGGCAGTGCTCCACAAGCCTGGAGAGAAGCAATCATGAAAACATCCTTGTGCCACAGCAGGCTGACTTTAGGCAGTGCTATTCTACGGAAGATCAGACAACCTGCCTCTCTCAAGAAATTGAGGATGCATTCCAAGAGAAGAAGCTGGTGCTTGCTTCATGGATAGATCTGAAGAAAGCCTTTGACAAATTCTGGAAAGAAGGTCTGATGAAGAAACTGAGAAAATGTAAAGTCAATAGAAGAATGTACAAATGGGTGAAAGCATACTTGCACAACAGAAGAACACGAGTACAGATAGACGGACTCAAGAGCAAGAAGGTACTATTGGGTCACGGTGTTCCCCAGGGCAGAGTCTTGTCCCCCACACATTTTCTAATCTTCATCAATGAACGTGGTGCTAATCTACCGCATGGGATTAAAGCGGCAGTGTACGCTGATGACCTGGTTCTATGGAGTACAAAAGAACATGCATCAGTAGCCACCAGATCGCTAAAAAGATCTGTAACTGCATTTGTCGCATGGGCAAATAGATGTGATGGTGTGTGAGCATAAACATTGACAAGTGCAGCGCAACTCTATTTACCCTCTCTCCGAAACAATAGGCAGGGATCATCCAGATAAATTGATTACCCTTTAGAGACGATAAAGAACCAACATACCTTAAAGTAACATTTGATGGCAGGCTGACACGGTGAAAGCACATCAACAAAGCAGTAGCAAAATCCAGAAGGAAAATAGCCATCCTAAGAAAACTAAGTGGAACCACATGGGGAGCCAGTGGCGAAATACATAGCAAAGTTTATCAACAGAGCATACGACCATACTTGGAATACGGGTCAAACCACACTACAAGAGCTGGACAAGGTACAAAATCAAGCACTTAGAGTCACCACAGGAGGGATGAGATCAACCCCTATAGTGGAGATAGAGAAGATGGGGAGGACACAAGCACTGAGAGAGCGCAGAGATACGAAAACGCTAATACAAGCAGAAAAGTTCATCAGCTTGCCACGCCACCCTATGAAGAACAAATTTGAAAACTTAACTATGGGGCGGTTGAAAAGAAGCAGTGTTATCCACCAGGCCAAACGACTCTGCAGAGAAACCACCCATGTGCCCACAGTTAGTATCCCCCTGAAAACTATTCCAGAGCGAACTCAATGGAAAGATGAACATAGAGTATCACTTTAAATCCAGACAAAAGTGAGAGGAATATTTGACAAGGAAGTACAGAACAATGTACATGTACAGCGCAGAACAGCTACTCTCAGCTTACCTTGATGAAGAATGCTCACAGGACCTCTGGATCCGAGTCTACACAGATGGGTCAACACAAAATACTGTTCGAAATGGAAGAGAGGGAGTGTACATAGAATACCCCAATAATAATAGGGACACGGCCAGAGTACCAACAGGAAAGTACTGCCATAACTATGATGCTGAAATTGAGGCAATAAATATAGCAACAGAGAAATTACTAAATGCCAGCCATGGTACACAACCTGTGGTGCTATTAGCAGATGCAAAATCAGTACTCGAGGCGCTCCTGTCTGGAAAATTGCCAGTACTAATGTAACAGGAATAAGAATATAAAGGATAGGAGCACATAGTTTCCTATTCTCAGGTGCTCAAAGACAAAGAAGCGCTACACTGACTTTTAGTGGGCCAGAGAAGAAAAAGATAATAAGAAGAAAGAGAAAGAGAGCATTTTATATATTCTCCCCAGTTAACAAACAAAAAGGGATAGAGAGTTAGACAGAAGATAACCAGGGCTTCTTTGAGAAGGGGAAAAAATTGTTGTATATCCCTGACAAAAGATCACACTGTTGGACTGTAACAAGATCAATGAATTTGCACAATAAACTATAAACTAAACAACAAAGACCAAACATAATACATCATTAACAACTAGAACTAGATAAACAAAATCAGAATAACATGCATGGATCTTTATTGTCCACTCTCGTAGCTCATATTCTAAACTGTGTGGATACAAAAGTAAGATTTCTTATAGGCAAGACAATCAACACTTCCCATCACATACAACATTATAGGCAGTCTGCCGCATATAGCCAGACCTCCGCCCGTTGTGGCCGAGCCTACAGGGTGCTCCTAAACCCTGCTACGATACCTATACAACCGGCTGACCAGGACTGGACAACAGAGAGACCATTACTTGGAAAATAGAAAGTAACACAACTCTAAATCTGAGTATGAGCCTTACAGTGCAGAGACGGGACTCAACATCCTGAGACACATAACACAACACAGTGGATCCCTGTAGTTCACAGCGGAAATCAGTGGATTGGGCTCCAGATTTTATCGGACCCTGTGCCTCAGCCAAATCCAATATTGTGCCTAATGCCACCAGAGAAAGTCATGTCCCCAAACCGACTGGGACACATTACCAAAACAGAACCACAACTTCAAAAATAGAGGTATAAACCTTAGTGTGAAAATCTCAGATAAGTCGAACCAGAAACTATACTTTTAACCATACAACAACCAACTAAGGTGTGGAAAGCTTGACTATGGGATCAGTTGGGAGAGGAGGGGGAAAATGTGAGGTAAGGGAAAATTGGAGGTGAGGAAAATTGGGGATAAACAAAGATAGAGGTAAGGAAAAATGGGGGTAAACAAAGATAGAGGTAAGGAAAAATGGGGGTAAATAGGGAAACAGGGTTGTTCCTGTTCCCTTCTATGACAGGAATTACATCCTCAACCATCGTGCACCAGTGTTCCAGCAGGAATGTCTCTGCAGGCCACGTTTCAGACAGCCTGCCCGAGCGCCTTTCATTTTTGCAGGTTTAAGCACCCAACAGATGGACATCCGTGACATAGTCTGGTCGATGCCTGTCGCTCATATACGTTCTTGACTGGAGATGGTGTGAGGGGGACGATTACACAACCCCCCCCCCCCTCTACTTGATGTCAGTGCGGCCGAACTGAATTGCCGGGGCAAAATCCGCGCCAATCCCGGCCGGGGAGAATTACCCATGGTACCCCAGCTGCGGGGGAGGAGTTCTTGTCGTTGCATCAGCCGGAAATGTTGTAGAGCCGTGTCACGTCACGCGGCTTCACTAAGGACACTACTTTCTGAACTTAGCAGTCAGCACACGGTCATCCTACAGTGGATACCATCCCACTGTGGAATACCCAGAAACGACAGCGCTGATCTATTGGCTTATGAAGGAACAACAGAAGAACAGTTTGTTGTGCCCGTTACATACCACACACAAAAAAGAATGATCAAATAATCAGAAAGCCACCAAAACCTGCTCAAGACGACTACCACATTATGGACAGACCAGAACAAGTCATTATTCTGCGCCTCAGAACAGGACAAAATAGATTAAGCAGATTACGCAACCACATGTATACAAAATTCAAGATTGGTGAATCAGCCGTGTGCACATGTGGACTAGCGTCGCAGACAACAGAGCACATACTCCAAGACTGCCTAAAATACAACATATCTAGGCAAACCTTCTGGCCTAGAGAGATGACAGACGATGATAAACTCTATGGACCGCTGATTGAACTAAAAAAGACAGTTAAATTCATACATGACACAACATTGCAGTTATAGACATATTTCAAGCGAACGAAAGAAGTAGAAGAATATCCAGAGGGACTTTTACTTTACAGATAAATGTCTGGTACGGAAGGAGTTGCAATGATAGCTATCTGAAATAGAAATAGTTTTAACACATACAGCTGGGACAGAGTGGGTCATATTGACATCTCTCTGGAACAGAATGGGTCATACTGACAGCTCTCTGGGACAGAATGCGCGTTACTGACAGCTCTCTGGGGCAGGATGGGTCATACTGACGGTTGTCTGGGACAGAATGAGTGTTACTGTAGCTCTCTGGGACAAAGTGGGTCATACTGACAGCACTGAGGGACATAATGGATCACACTGACAGCTCTCTGGGACAGAATGAGTCATACTGACAGCTGGCTAGAACAGACAAGGTTACTGTCAGTAAAGCCGTGTGCAGATAATAGATTGATGCTTTGTGTTTAGATTTACGTGCTTCCTAAGACTCAAACCCAGAATTGCACCCTGTGATTACAATCAAACACTGATAACTTGTAGCATGGTGGTGAATACGTGGATTAAAAAAAATAATGCTCACAGTCAACTATCGAGATATTGGTACATGATAATACCAACTTCAACATCTTCTTGGACATACGTGACTCTTAGGACAGAAGATGTTCATATTTGATAATTATTTTTCTCGTTCTTCCTCTTTTCTCATTACTCCTTCCGCCTTCCTCCTCATCATCCCCTCCCCTCCTCCTCCGTGTTCTGCCTTTTCTCCCCCTGCCTCCCTCCCCCTCCCCCTCCTCCCCGATCTGCTTGTCTTGCCCTTGAGAGAAAGGTTTAGAAGGGACATCTGAAAACATACCTGCAGTGTGTCTGTGTATGTGTGTAGTTCTTTTCCATAAATGTTGATATTAACATAATTCAGCAGCCTACCAGCGAATCACAATACAACCTGGTCAACCTCAGCTGCTAGTGATTTATACTGATACCGCGAGATTTCAGTCTATCGAGACCGAGGCTCGTCTGGTGGGGTTGAATCTATGTGGTGGGTTTTCCTGAAGCTTCTACAGACCTAACAGACAGAAGTGGATACTCATTGCCGGTAGAAACAAACATACACGAATCTGGCCTGATTTACTGGCTTCTTTGTCGTGTTGATAGACGATAGTTTGTTACACTGTGCTTAAATAAAAGGCATAATAACTGCAACCAATGGCGGGGACCACGGTTGGAGATATACCTTTCCATAGCCAAAAGCCTGGGCTGAACTGTAGAGACCACGAATTGCACATGCGGCATGATCCCTCTCTCGGCCTGCCTAGTTTACTCCAGAGGAAAGGTAACACCAATACGTTTGGAACAAGACAAACTGCAGAAGCTGCCGGATCTGCAAAAGAGTGCTCTAACTGTCCTCCTGTCGGAGCTTCCATTGTAAACCAGTTGCCAACCAAGGATTAGGGCCTGGTCTGCCCTGCCATGACATTTAGTCTTTAGGTTGCATTTCCTCGCAGCATTGATACGTTTAGGGCTGTTGATGTAATTATTGTTCACAAACTGATGTATGTAACTTGTGCAAACCTTATGGATGGTACTGTTGACAATGTAATACTCATGTTAGCTATTGATACAGGTGCAGTGAGTGTGATAATCAACTCAAGATACGAGCTATTTTTCCAGGTTCATTTTAACACGCTTTTGTTCCTGCCTGTTCTCATTAACAGCAGCACATTTGTCAGTAATTAACTCACAATACTCTTTTATGAAAGGACAGCAGTGCTTAGATGTATTAGCTTATAGTTTACGAAAACAGCATAATCGTACGAAGATCATCACAATTTAACAGGTCCATTGCAACACGTCGCTCTCATCACGGGTCGCAGAAAATACTCTAGATCTTTTGCCAGTCCCTCTTCCTCATTGCCGGCTCTGTGGCGAAGGTGTTAAGGAGACATTTCGTAATCCCACATACCACGTTAGAGACACAGCTGCGGGCAGCAGACTGCCTTGCGGTGGTTTTTTTAAAATGAAATGTTATGAGTACCGGTCGTTCAGAAATCAATGGCAAATTAATTATCGTTCGCTTGCCAAGAGATCACAATCAGAACACAAATAAATGCTGGGATTGACTGCGATGTCCTGTAAAGCATATGCAACTAACTGTTAACTCTTCTTCATTAATTTTCATACTCAGGGTATCTTTAATATCATATGACCATCTTCGTATCCGTTGACCGGTGCCTCTACTTCCACAAATGATACCTTCCGTGACTGATCCTCTCAAACACTGCGACTGTATTATACCCAAAGTATTCCACTTACCAATACATGATGCTGTCTGTGCACCAGTCGTCTTCATTGTTCACAACCGACAGAAATGTCAACATTTTGCTTCTTCTTGATCCGTGCCATCCTAAGAACTTTCCTGAAATATCCATGTGCAAACGCCTCGATCGTTGTATTTGTCCGTGTAATTGTTAGCACGTAGAGATGTGAATCCGTGCTTCACAGAAGTCTCTTGCCAGAGTCAGCTCTGACGGAAAGAGTTTTCAGGCTTCAAATTTATTGACTGAAGAAAATATTTTAATTAGAATCCTCTTCAAGAGTCAGTTATGACTAACGGAAATGTCAAAACAAAGCCGCCATCAAAAGTCAGTTTTTGTGACTAAAGAAAATGATTCAGCCGCCAACAACAGTCTGTTCTGACTGATAAACATGACTTCATCTGAACCGTCATCACACGTCATTTATGACTGAGTTAAATGTACTAAAAAGAGCTGGCATTTACAGTCAGTTATGACTGAATAACAAGCCTTTCTTAGTGCCAACGGTCCGATGTAGCTGAAAACTACGTTCTATTTAAAACTGACAAGAACAGTCAACTATGGCTAAATGGATTGTCCTATTTAGAACTAACAAGAGATGTCATTATGACTGAATGGATTGTCCTATTTAGAACTTGAATAACGAAGACACAAACAATAGATTGCACGATTTATTGCCTGGCATATTCGCTGCATCTCGTCAGGTACATACTGCAGTTGCAGATGCAATAATGATCAATCAACGCAAGCCAGAATTGTGTAAACAGAAAGACATGTTAGTCAGTTTAAAATTGCCGTGGTAGACAATTGACATTACTGTGCGAACATGTGTATATTTCAGTTTGAAGGATTTATCTAATTAATTCACGTAAGTTGTGTGATATCTGCAGTATGTACCTGACGAGATGCAGCGAAATATGCCAGGCAATAAATCGTGCAATCTATTTAGAACTAACAAGAGATGTCATGTATGACTAAATGGATTGTCCTATTTAGACCTAACAGTAAATGTCATGTATGACTGAATGGATTGTCCTATTTAGAACTAACAAGAGATGTCATGTATGACTAAATGGATTGTCCTATTTAGAACTAACATTAATGTCATGTATGACTGAATGGATTGTCCTATTTAGAACTAACAAGAGATGTCATGTATGACTGAATGGATTGTCCTATTTAGAACTAACAAGAGATGTCATGTATGACTAAATGGATTGTCCTATTTAGAACTAACAGTAAATGTCATGTATGACTGAATGGATTGTCCTATTTAGAACTAACAAGAGATGTCATGTATGACTAAATGGATTGTCCTATTTAGACCTAACAGTAAATGTCATGTATGACAGAATGGATTGTCCTATTTAGAACTAACAAGAGATGTCATGTATGACTAAATGGATTGTTCTATTTAGAACAGTAAATGTCATATATGACTGAATGGATTGTCCTATTTAGAACTAACAAGACTTGCAATGCATGACTAAATGAATTGTCCTATTTAGAACTGTAAGACAGATATGACTGAGGAAATGACACAAGCAGACCTACATCAAGTTAGATAAGGCCGGATAACCCATACTTCGTTCACTCACATTGTTGGCCATGCATTGAACGTAAAAGGTTGGCCATGTAATGAACGTAATGGGTTGGCCGTGTAATGAACGTAAAGGGTTGGCCATGTAATGAACGTAAAGGGTTGGCTATGCAATGAAAGTAAAGGGTGGCCATGCAATGAAAGTAAAGGGTTGACCATGTAATGAACGTAAAGGGTTGGCCATGTAATGAACGTAAAGGGTTGGCCATGTAATGAACGTAATGGGTTGGCCATGTAATGAACGTAATGGGTTGGCCATGTAATGAACGTAAAGGGTTGGCCATGTAATGAACGTAGAGGGTTGGCCATGTAATGAACGTAAAGGTTTGGTCATGTAATGAACGTAATGGGTTGGCCATGTAATGAACGTAATAGGTTGGCCATGTAATGAACGTAAAGGGTTGGCCATGTAATGAATGTAAAGGGTTGGCCATGTAATGAAAGTCATGGGTTGGCCATGTAATGAACGTAAAGGGTTGGCCATGTAATGAACGTAATGGGTTGGCCATGCAATGAACGTAATGGGTTGGCCATGTAATGAACGTAATGGGTTGGCCATGAAATGAACGTAATGGGTTGGCCATGTAATGAACGTAAAGAGTTGGCCATGTAATTAACGTAATGGGTTGGCTATGTAATGAACGTAATGGGTTGGCTATGTAATGAACGTAATGGGTTGACCATGTAATGAACGTAATGGGTTGGCCATTTAATGAACGTAATAGGTTGACCATGTAATGAACGTAATGGGTGGGCCATGTAATGAAAGTAATGGGTAGGCCATATAATGAACGTAATGGGTTGGCCATGTAATGAACGTAATGGGTTGGCCATGTAATGAACTTAATGGGTTGGCCATGTAATGAACTTAATGGGTTGGCCGTGTAATGAACTTAATGGGTTGGCCGTGTAATGAACGTAATGGGTTGGCCATGTAATGAACGTAATGGGTTGGCCATGTAATGAACATAATGGGTTGGCCATGTAATGAACGTAAAGGGTTGGCCATGTAATGAACGTAGAGGGTTGGCCATGTAATGAACGTAATGGGTTGGCCATGTAATGAACGTAAAGGTTTGGTCATGTAATGAACGTAATGGGTTGGCCATGTAATGAACGTAATAGGTTGGCCGTGTAATGAACGTAAAGGGTTGGCCATGTAATGAACGTAAAGGGTTGGCCATGTAATGAACGTAATGGGTTGGCCATGTAATGAACGTAAAGGGTTGGCCATGTAATGAACGTAATGGGTTGGCCATGTAATCAACGTAAAGGGTTGGCCATGTAATGAACGTAAAGGGTTGGCCATGTAATGAACGTAAAGAGTTGGCCATGTAATGAACGTAAAGGGTTGGCCATGTAATGAACGTAATGGGTTGGCCATGTAATGAACGTAAAGGGTTGGCCATGTAATGAACGTAATGGGTTGGCCATGTAATGAACGTAATGGGTTGGCCATGTAATGAACGTAATGGGTTGGCCATGTAATGAACGTAATGGGTTGGCCATGTAATGAACGTAAAGGGTTGGCCATGTAATGAACGTAAAGGGTTGGCCATGTAATGAACGTAAAGGGTTGGCCATGTAATGAACGTAAAGGGTTGGCCATGTAATGAACGTAATGGGTTGGCCATGTAATGAACGTAAAGGGTTGGCCATGTAATGAACGTAAAGGGTTGGCCATGTAATGAACGTAATGGGTTGGCCATGAAATGAACGTAAAGGGTTGGCTATGTAATGAACGTAAAGAGTTGGCCATGTAATGAACGTAATGGGTTGGCCATGTAATGAACGTAAAGGGTTGGCCATGTAATGAACGTAAAGGGTTGGCCATGTAATGAACGTAAAGGGTTGGCCATGTAATGAACGTAATGGGTTGGCCATGTAATGAACGTAAAGGGTTGGCCATGTAATGAACGTAAAGGGTTGGCCATATAATGAACGTAATGGGTTGGCCATGAAATGAACGTAAAGGGTTGGCTATGTAATGAACGTAAAGGGTTGGCCATGTAATGAACGTAATGGGTTGGCCATGTAATGAACGTAAAGTGTTGGCCATGTAATGAACGTAAAGGGTTGGCCATGTAATGAACGTAATGGGTTGGCCATGTAATGAACGTAAAGGGTTGGCCATGTAATGAACGTAATGGGTTGGCCATGTAATGAACGTAATGGGTTGGCCATGTAATGAACGTAAAGGGTTGGCCATGTAATGAACGTAATGGGTTGGCCATGTAATGAACGTAAAGGGTTGGCCATGTAATGAACGTAAAGGGTTGGCCATGTAATGAACGTAATGGGTTGGCCATGTAATGAACGTAAAGGGTTGGCCATGTAATGAACGTAAAGGGTTGGCCATGTAATGAACGTAATGGGTTGGCCATGTAATGAACGTAAAGGGTTGGCCATGTAATGAACGCAAAGGGTTCGTTTTCTCATCTTAAGCCATTTCTGGTACATGGTGCTAGCGCCATATTTGGCCCAGATTTGTCGGCGTGCTACAGGTCATGAGGTCAATACCACGTCGGTGGCCTTTACTTCACACATTTCCCGACAACCCATCGGTGGACTGGGTCAACCCTGGGGCTCAGCTCATTTGGTTAAAATCCTTGTTTTGCCATAGTGTGCTATACTGTGCTATAAACATGTGGCACGGCGGTTGAATAGACTTTAGGATGTCGACTGGATCTCACGGAACACGCTACAGAAGCCAATAAAAGAGAACACCCATAAAGATAGAACGACTGAGATCTACAGGCTAGCGGTTCCAAAAGTGGACAGTGTGGTTTCCTTACTGGTGGTGGATGGGTGCAGGATGGGAGGACGTTGGTGAGATTCTCAATTATCAATAGATTTACTGCCAAAAAAAGGCAAGGGTATTATTGTAATGCGTGTATGTAATGTGACGCAGGAATATGCCTAGGAAGCAAAAGATCGGCGTGAGGATCGCAGTTCAATACTTTGTTGAATCACTGTCATACATGAACAGGATTTGAGCCGAGCACTTGTTAATTACCCCTCGCATTTAACGATCTCCAGCTCTTTTTAGAATGATCTCTTATATAAGGATTTCCAAGTATATTTAAATATTTCTAGTTCCATTGAGTGGTATCTCTCATAGAAGGATTTACAGCTCTATTTAGAATTACCTCATACAGAAGGGTTTCCAGGTCTATTTATATCTTTCTAGCTCCACTGAGTGGTATCTCTCATAGAAGGACTTCTAACTCTAATTACATGTTACGGACTCCTCTGAATATTAATTCACCTTACCACATTTCTAAACGCATTTGCTGTCGCTTGAAAATAAATTAATGTCAATTTCCCAGAAAATGGTTCCAGGAACACAGTATGTCCTGGCGTTTACTCTACCTCCTGGCGACAACAGACAATTGCCGATACAATGTAACAAACCGCTGTTGTACAATGGGTTAAAATACACATTTACTTCAATCTCCCATATCATATTCAGTCGCGCATACATTGGCAGTAGTCACAATTTAAAGCTAAACATAACAAATATAACGACCAAAGATAACAGAAATGTGTAATAATGAGATGGTGAAACAATAGAAAGACCTCAGGCGAGGAGTTGCTCAAGGTGTAACACCAGGGATTGTCAAGCTAACTGTGATCGCTCAAGCTGTAGGAGAAGAAATGATGCCTTTCACCATACAACCAGGTATTGTCAAGCTAACTGTTGTCGCTAAAGCTATAGGACAGTGGTTCTCAACCTTTTTTGGTCCATGCTCCCTTTACCATATGTTCAGAACGTCATCCCCCCTTTTTTCGAATTTCCTCCCTATAACTCCCCCCCCCCCCCTTTTTTTTACACAGCATACATAAAAATTGACGCTAAATTTAATAACACATACGAGAGCAAGTCTAGACATCTACATAAAACGTGATTTGCGGGGTATACTTACGTTATAAAACGAATTTCATTAGGGCGAGAAGTACAGAACCGAAAATTTAGAGGGAAAAACAATATCAAGTAATTGGTTCTTGTATTAATGCGATCCTCCCCCCCCCCCCCCCCCCGAAACTCTAAAATTCCTCCCTGGGGGGGGGATTCCCCACCGGTTGAGAACCACTGCTATAGGAGGAGAAATGATGCCCTTTCACCATAACACCAGGGATTATCAAGCTAACTGTGGTGGCTAAACAGAAGTTTCTCCTTAGAGTCTACAGGCTTCCGTGGTTATCAGTGCACTATCAGCCACGACTACTGGGGCGGTCTTATCTAATCTGTATAAATGTACAGGTATTCAGTAACACTCACAGAAGTAGAAGAAAGAAGTAGAGATTCGTGTCTAGTTTGTCCACTAACCACTATTTGTTTCCTCTATTTCTACGTCTGCCAATCAAGGCCTGTGAATGTATTAATGTGCTACTGAAATGGTCTCTAGGGCTCCCCAGTAACAAATTCTTCCGTGTCTTGCTGATCTTATTTACAGCTAACATCAATATTCGTTGACTGATGGAAATATTGTATCGTATTTAGAAGTATCAACAACATTCATTATTCACTGACCGAAGTGTCTTATCGTATTTAGAGGTCACATTAACATTACTTATTGACGGATAGAAGTGTCTTATCGTATTTAGAGCTAACATCAAGATTCATTATTCACTGATAGAAGTGTCTAATCGTATTAGAGCTAACATAAACATTCATTGACTGATGGTAATGCTTTACCGTATTTGGAGCCAACATCAACATTCAGTGACTGATGGAAGTGTCTTATTGTATTTGGAGCTAACATCAACATTCATTGGCGGATGGAAGTGTCTTATCGTATTTAGAGCTAACATCTACACTGCAAATGCAAATAATACCACGAACAGACATAAAAAGCAATGAACAAGTCCCCCAAGAAACATACGAAGATCGTAAACTGATTAGAGACGTTAGACGTAGACAGTCGCAATTTTTTGGGCATATTATGAGAATAAATGAATTGAAGAACTTGGTGACAACTGGTAAGATCGAAGGGAAGAGACTAAGGGGAAGACCGAGAAGTAAATACCTGGATAGTGTGGCCACATGTCATGGTCAAGACAAAAACAGGGAAAAACGATTTTGGTGATCGAGTGAGATGTCAAAACATGACCGCCCACGCTTATCGGCATGGCACATGATGGATGGATGGGTCAACATTCATTATTGAGTGATGGAAGTGTCTTATTGTATTTAGAGCTAACATCAACATTCATTATTGAGTGATGGAAGTGTCTTATCGTAGTTGGAGCTAACATCAACATTCATTATTGAATGGTGGAAGTGCCGTATCATATTTAGAGCTAACATCAACATTCATTAATAGTTTAGTCGTTACATTCATTAATGAGTGATAGAAGTGTCTTATCGTATTTAGATCTAACATCAACACGCATTGACAAGTGGAAGTGTCTTATCGTATTTAGAGGTAACATTAACATTCATTATTGAATGATGTGAGTGTCTTATCGTAGTTAGAGCTAACATCAACATTCATTATTGAGTGATGGAAGTGCCTTATCATATTTAGAGCTAACATAAACATTCATTATTGAGTAATGTAAGTGTCTTATCGTAGTTAGAGCTAACATCAACATTCATTGTTGAATGATGGAAGTGTCTTATCGTAGTTAGAGCTACCTTCAACATTCATTGTTGAATGATGGAAGTGTCTTATCGTAGTTAGAGCTAACATAAACATTCATTATTGAATGATGGAAGTGCCTTATCATATTTAGAGCTAACATAAACATTCATTATTGAATGATGGAAGTGCCTTATCATATTTAGATCTAACAGCAACATTCAACTATGATTGATAGATGTATACTGTCTAAATTAGAGCTAGTGTCAACACCCAGCAATAACTAATGGAAGTGTCATATCTTATTTAGAGATAACATCAAAATTAACATATGTTGATGAGAGTATCTTACCTTATTTAGAGCCAACATCAACATTAGCATATGTTGATGAGAGTATATTATCGTATTTAGAGCCAACATCAACATATGTTGATGAGAGTATCTTATCTTATTTAGAGCCAATATCAACATATGTTGATGAGAGTATCTTATCTTATTTAGAGCAAACATCAACATCAACATATGTTGATGGGGGTATCTTATCTTATTTAGAGCAAACATCAACATCAACATATGTTTATGAGAGTATCTTATCTTACTTAGAGCCAACATCAACATATGTTCCATCCATCCATCATGTGCCATGCCGGTAAGCGTGGGCGGTCATGTTCTGCCATCTCACTCAATCACCAGAGTCGTGGATCAGCTCATTGTTCCTGTCTCGACTATGCCACGTGGCCAAGCCATCCAGGTATTTACTTCTCGGTCTTCCCCTTGGTCTCTTCCCTTCGATCTTGCCAGTCGTCACCAAGTTCTCCAATTCATTTATTCTGATAACATGCCAAAAACATTTTGACTGTCTACGTCTAATGTCTCTAATCAGTTTACGATCTTCATTTGTTTCTTAGTGGACTTGTTCATTGGTTTTTCTGTCTGTCCATAGTATTCTTTGCATTTTCCTCAGGAACAACATTTCCACAGCCATCAGCTGTTTTTCAGCTTGACAGCTTGTTGTCCACGCTTCAAATCCATACAAAAGTATAGGTTCTATGTAGCACTTCAACACTCTTTTTTCTAATTTCAATTGATATCTTTTTATTGGTCAGTATGTTTTTCATCTTGCAAAAGGCCTCCTTCGCAATGGCAATTCTTATTCTAATCTCTTCAAGGCATCTCCAATCAGATGTTATGACTGTGCCGAGATAACTATATCGATTCACTTGCTTAAAAATATGCCCATTTACTCGTATATCACATTGTGGTATTTCCTTCTTCCCAGTGACGACCATAATCTGTGTCTTCTTAATATTCAGTCCCAACCCTAGTTGTTCACCGTGTGCAACAACTACATCTACTAAATTTTGCAGGTCCTGGTCATTGTCTGCAATCAAGACTGTATCATCTACATATCTGATGTTGTTGATGTATCGTCCCCCAGTGTTGATTCCTTCCATATCTTCTATATTTCTGAAAATATTTTCACTGTACAGGGAAAAAAGATCTGGAGACATTACACATCCCTGTCTCACACCTCTTTTAATAGGCTGATATTGACCTACATTGTTATCAATTTTCATGGCAGCTTGTTTCCAATATATGTTTTTTACAAGTCTAAGGTCTTTTCCATCAATTTGTAGATCTTCAAGCATCCTTATCATGTCGACATGTCTCACTTTATCGAAAGCCTTTGTGTAGTCAATAAAGCAAAGATATAGATCTTTGTTTACTTTTATAGAACGTTCAATTACTGTTCTCAGTATATACACAGCATTTACTGTGCCCTTGCCTTGTACAAACCCACATTGTTCTTCTCCTATTTCTGGTTGTATTTTCTTCCTGACTCTTTGCATGACAATTCTCAGCAGAATCTTTGTGATGTGGCTCATTATACTAATTGTTCGATGTTGATCGCATTCCAAGGCTCCTGATTTCTTCGGGATTGCAATAAATATAGAATTACATAATTCAGGAGGTATATCTCCAGTATCGTATATTGCGTTCAACAGTCTGGTGACTTGGTCTATTTCATATTCTTCTAAGACATTGATCATTTCTATTGTGATGTTATCTGTACTTGAGGTCTTGCCAGTTTTCATATGGTTAAGAGCATTCTGAACTTCCATCTTCAAAATTGATGATCCTTCATTATTATTCCGATGATCATGTTCTTCTCCTGAATCATCATAACGGTCTTTCACATAATCTGACCAAGCATGTACAATCTAATCTTTTTCTATTATGATTTTGCCATCTTTGGTTTTTAGGCAGCCCGTTGATGTGTGTGTTCTTTTGTTAGTGATGTCATTAATTCTTTTGTGCATTAATTTGGTATCCGGGTGTTGGTTGGTTTTCAGTTTCCATGCAATTTTCCCCAAGCCATGTTTCTTTTGCCTCTTTGTATAGCTTCCTAATTTTCCTTATTTTTTCGCTTATTATTTGTCCTTGTTATTTTTGTTATTTCTTGTTACTTCCATGAGTTTTAAGATGTCTTCCGTCATCCATTTCTTGCGTCCTATTATCTTTATGTTTGGGATGGTTGTTTCTGCAGCTTGGTTGACCGATTTCTTTAATATTTCCCATTGGTCACTGACGTCTTGAAATAATATTTCCATATCGGACAATGTATCGAATCTGTTCTTTACCTCTATATACCTCTACATATGTTGATGAGAGTATATTATCTTATTTAGAGCCAACATCAACATTAACACATGTTGATGAGAGTATCGTATCTTAATTAGAGCCAACATCAATATGCATTTATGACTGATAACATAAACATTAAGTAATGATTGATAAATATGTCTTATCTTACTTTAAGCTAACATCAATAAACAGCTATGACTGATTTTAAGTTGTTGCATTATTTAGAGAAAATATCAACATTCATCTATGAATGATGGGAGTATTTTATCTCATTTAATGCAAACATCATGATTAAGATGTGACAGATGAAAGTGCCTTATTTAAATCTAATATTGACAGTCAATTATGAGTGACCAGAATGTCATATTCACAACAACCATCAGCATATCTATTGTGACTGAAACACAAAACTGTGATTACAGCTAACAAACAGTCAGTTATAATTAAAGGAATTCTCTTCTTCGGAGCTAACACAAACTCTCAGTTATAACTGAAAATATTCTCTTCTTCACAACTAACAATAACTCTCAGTTATAAATGAGGGAATTTGCTTGCTTAGAACTAACATAAACTCTCAGTGATAACTGAAGAAATTTGCTTGTTCAGAGCTAACATAAACTCACAGTTATAACTGAAGAAATTCTTCTTCACTGCTAACATAAACTCTCAATGAGAACTGAAGGAATTTCTTCTTCAGAGCTAATATAAACTCTCAGTGATAACTGAAGGAATTTGCTTGTTCAGAGCTGAAATAAACTTTCAATGAGAACTGAAGGAATTTCTTATTCAGAGCTAATATAAACGCTCAGTTATGGATAAACAACACGTTGTATATAATAAAGTCAGCATCAACGCCCAGCTATGGCTGGTAGAATTGTCGTATTTACACGAAATGTTACTTCTTGCGCACACATTGTGTAGCCCAGCGCACATCATTTTTGATCCGCGCACGAACATATATATATATATATATATATATATATATATATATATATATATATATATATATATATATATATATATATATATATATATATATATATATATATATAACATTGAAAGTTTTGTAACACAAAGACAAATTAAGATTTACTCACAAATTTAGGACTAGCAAATTCGCGAAGTCGAATTTGTGCTCATTTGGGTATAACATAAACAGATAATTGTTGATGTACAGAATACGTTATTTACAGCTAACATCCTGTTATTACTGAAATGGACTAATTATTGATTAGTCTCTAGCCGGATACGTGGTGAAAGGGTTACTGAAGCCACTCGTAATCCCGCATACCGCGTTCGAAACACAGCTGCTGGGGATTTGGCAAGCAGAACACCTTGCGTTGGCTTTTTTAATGAAATTGCATGGGTGCTGGTCGTTCAGAAAGCAATGCCAAACTACTGAACGTAAACTTTCCCAGGAAATACGAACAGCCAAAAAATGTTGGGGTTAACTGCAACGTCCTGTAACGGATATGCAACTAACGTTTTAACTCTAGCTTCAGCTGACATACCAGGGAGATGTCAAGTTGATATCATTAAAAATGCCAGATTTAAACTGTTTTTAAGGTTAGCGTATTATAATCTAACTAAGCCAGCGTCTGCGGCGATGGGCTAGCGAACGTGATTCGTAATCCCGCACTCCGGTTCGAAACGTAGCTGCAGCCGATTTGGAAGCAGACCGCCTTGCGCTTGTTCTCATACAATAACATGAGTGCTGGTTGTTCAAAAAGCAATGGCAAACTAGTGAACGTAAACTTGCCAACCAAGAAATCACAAACAGCCAAATAATGCTGGGGTTCATTGCGAGGCCTGTCAGAGATATGCAACTAACTTTAATCCATCTTCAACTGGCATAGCTATCAGGTGCCAAATAGATATCGTTAAAGATCCCAGGCTTGACCTTGTGTTTTAAGACTATCGCCTCAACATCAGCTACAAACTCACGAGAATACTTTTAATCACGCAGATACCAAAGTCAGCTGGGATTCAAGAATGTTCTTACTAAAACATATTTTGTCTAAGCCACTGGCTGTGTAGAAACTGTGATACCCCAGAAATCAATGTAAATAAATATAATGCAAACTTGCTGTAATGTAAATTCCAGTATAACTTAGCTCTTTCATGGCGCCCGCTTCATTTTGTTTTTGTCGTTTGTTTGTTTTGTTATTTTTTTGTTCATTTAATGTAAGATTATTTACTCTGGTTGAGGTCACAAGTTGATATATTTGCTGTAATTCTTTTTCTGTTGAAATCTAGAAAGGGAGAATAGTAACATTTAACCGGTACTAAAGGAAGCAAAAAGTTATCTATAAATTGGCGGCTACAAAATCTCAATTCGACATCTTAGTCACACGAGTCCTAAACTGTCGGTTTCAGTTTGTTAAGAATTTCATTGTGTTTTGATGGACCCGATTTGAAACAGCATCTGCTCCCAGTATCAAGGACACTCGTCACAGAAACAAGTATCACATCAACAGCTCGAGTGAAAGAGAAAGAACACAACAGTCACAACCATCAAGAACATGAACTCATAATTTAGTCTTTTAACATCAACAGAAATAATGTTTTCATTGATTTCTTCAATTGAATTAAAGCGTTCTGTTCACGTTATACCACACCTGTCTTAAAGGTGGTTTACCGCAGTGACAACATAAACTATATCACATAATGAAGTTGTCACCAGCCGAGTCAGTTCATCCAGAGAAATGAGATCCCTGGTCACAGCTGGCAGGACTGAGTCACCAGTGAGATACGCCCATAAAATACTTTGTCTTCACGGGTCACGGTGTGCAGGCAGCATATTTTCTATGCTGTATTGGTGCAGATGTTATTTTCCTTGAACAAGCAGTCTTCTTGGGATGTTTATTTACATTTCTTTGAAGACCTTTCAATGAATTAACTGTTATAACACAATACGCAGGTTTTGTCTGTCCATGTTTGATTCCTGGAGCCTGTGTTACTGAGTCTCCGAACTAATGTTGTCATATCGCAAACTGGTTTAAATGTCACACCGCTCTGGTCCCACATAAATGCAAATCGGCTCATTTATTTGTTTTAATACACGGATTACCTTTTTACTATTACACGTGATTGTGTTATTCTGCCAGTCGTCTTGTGATACATGTAAAATGAGTTTCTGCACAATTCGTGAAGACGTAGTGACACCCAAATACAGTACAACTTTCTTCCCACGAACTGAACTGTAGAACTGATCTTGGTTGAATGTAGATGAGCTGTATGGCCGGCCAAGCTGTATTCACACAGCACTCGACACCCGGTACCGCTTTCAGTACGAATGATTGATGATACCTAGTAATTGTAGTATTGCCCTAAACTCATCCCGTTCTATCACCTGATCAGCTGTGGATGAAAAGAAAAACGTACCTGTCTTAATCATTGTGAAAACAACATGGATAGACAGGTTGTTTTAAAAGAACATGATAACAAACATGAAGGACGTTTCGGCGACATTTTAAAAAAACTGGAAAAGCTATAGACTGCTTACATTAACTGAAACACATAGATTGCTGATTTTTTCTCGGTGACTTCTGGGGGTCGTCGCTGAATCTACGGAGTTAGTGCACTGTGCAAGGCGGCTGACCGGCAGAACCATCTGAGAAATAACCAGATGCAATGAAGTCGATCATCTTGTCTATAAGCCCTTTTAATCATCGATTTGCTTACAATCCATATTAAACAGTAGAAACATTGGTGGGAGAACACACGGTGCATACCAAAAAGTCAACATATTGATAGGAACACTTACAATTCATATCAAAAAGTCGAAACATCTTCTCCACAAACGCTTGTTCATCTTTGTAGCGGTTATGTCTGGCCATGAGTCGATAAAAGGATCCATAGTTTTTGTCCGACAACGATCTTTTGGAAATCGTCGACGGGTGTTGATCCAACGCTGAAACATCAGATTATATATCATGACAATAATCAAATAGAATATACAATCGATGTACCATTACAACATAAACATACGTATCCATAAATTTAAGGTTAGTTGCATATATTTTGTAGGAAATCACACTCAACCCAATCATTTATTGACTGTTTCAGACAATTTTAATTTCAGTAGTTAGCCATGGAAAGTCAGTTTAGTCAGATATGACTGAGTTACCGTATGACAGTGGGCAGTACTACCTGATACACATGTTGTTTAGCACACACAATAGTCGATTGTTAAAGTTCGCAGAAGCCATTATGGTTAATCTACATAGGCCAGTTTTGTGCAAACAGAAAGACATGATAGTCAGTTTAAAATTACCGTGGTAGACAACTGAAATTACTTTGCGAACATGTGCGAACATTTCAGCTTGAAGGATGTATCTAGTTATTTTACTTTATGTTGTGTGATTTCTGCAGTATGTACCTAACCAGATGCAGCTAAATATGCCAGGCAATAAATCACGCAATCTACTGTTTGTGTCTTCGTTATTAGAACTCTCTTTTCATTACGTTTTTTTTTTCAGAACTTCTGAATTTTATTGTTAGTTAGTTAGTTAGTTAGTTAGTTAGTTAGTTAGTTAGTTAGTTAGTTAGTAAGTTAGTTAGTCGCGGTTCCAACCTCACAGCAACGGGTCGTCCTTATTTTGCACACAAAACGCCTCCCACTGCCCAATGTGAAAAGTGGAAAAGACAGGAGTCTCGACAAACAACAGCCCGCACAGATACACTGTGCATAATGCCGCCGCCGCCAGAATGTCAACACAATAGGCCCCCACGAAACATCCAGTTCATCTCTGATGGAATCGGCAGTCTGGATGTTTCCTAGATGTTCACCCACACAGTACCCAAAAAAAAAAAAAAATACAGTTCGTCGTCGATGGCAGTGACAGTCAACGAGAAGCCCAACAGCTACGCATTTCTGCATAAGGCAAAAACCGGTCAACTTTGGGACATAGCCAGCTGCCATCGCTCCAAACATGCAGTCACGTTCCAAAAAACCTCGGGCAGATTCAGAAGCATTTCACACGAAACTCACAGCTCACAGTGTCGCGCCACGCACTCACTCAGTAGCAGGGCGACGGAACCATCAAGCCTCCTTAGTCGCCTCTTACGACATGCCTGGTAGGCTACAGTGTTGTTATTCTTTGCTTCCCTTATGGGCCCCGGCAACGCACGATTGTTTTTGTTTCTATGAAATACGACATATTCTTTTGTATATCCACAATTCTAAGGCCTATGTTCGACTTTCTAATTGCTTGTCAATGTCCAGGATTCTGTCGCATATAGTATTGATGAATATGCGTAATATTTGACAATTCTCATTTTTAATGCGTTGTTAATTTTTCCAGATGTTAATACTGATTTTGACTATTGAAAGCATTTTTGGTCATTTCTATTCCCTTTTCTGATATTTATTTCATTTCTGCCATCATCTGTTATTACATGTCAAAGATAGGAGAAACATGTTACTTGTTCTAGTGTCTCCCCGTTTACTGTGATGTTCATTGATGACCTCTCCTTTCTACTGCTAATTATCTCAGATTTCGTTTTTTTTTAAATACTAGTATCTAAGCCTCTAAGTATCTAATGAATATTCTATGGAATGCTATGCAGGAATTTGGAATACCAAGGAAGTTAATCAACATGACCAGACTATGCATGGAAGATACTTATAATATAGTAACATATAAAGGCGGGAAATCAGACCCTTTCCAAATAATATCTGGCTTGAAACAGGGTAATGCACTATCAATCTCTTAGGGATTGGTAATGCACTCTTCAATCTGGCTCTAGAGAAAGTTGTAAGGAAGGTAAAGGAGGAATGTGCTATTGGAGGAACATCCAAACTGCTTGGTTATGCAGATAATATAGATATTATAGGGGACAATGAACAAAAGACATTGGAAATATTGACTCAGTTAAAGGGAAAAGCTCAACAAATGGGGCTGGTTATCAACCAAAATAAGACAGAATATATGGTAATTTCAAGAGAAGGAACGGCTAAAAACTCTGGCCACATACAAATAGATAATATGACTATTAGAAGAACGGAAACATACAAATACCTGGGTACAATATTCAACTGCTCCAACATAATAAGGGAAGAAATACAAGCTATAATCAACTCCGGAAATAAGATATACTATGCACTACAACATCTACTAAAATTAAATGCGCTATCTCGTAATACCAAGATCACAATATACAAAACACTGATTAGATGTGATGTGTGGCTCTAAACCTGGAGTACAACTAAAGGAGACGAAGCCTTGTTACAAACCTTTGATAACAAAGTCTTAAGACGCATCGTTGGGCCCATTAGGGATACACAAAGTGGAGTGTGGAAAAGAAGAAGCAACAATGAGATTTATGATCTGTTTAAGTCCCCGCTAATCACTGGTATCAATCAATCAATCATGTGCCATGCCGGAAAGAGTGGGCGGTCATGACTCGCCATTTCACTCGATCACCAGAGTCGTGGATCAGCTCAGTGTTCCTGTCTCGTCCATGCCATGTGGCCAAGCCATCCAGGTATTTTTCTCTCGGTCTTCCTCTTGGTCTGTTCACCTCGATCTTGCCAGTTGTCAATAAGTTCTCCACTCCATTTCTTCTCATAACATGTCCAAAAAAGTTTGACTGTCTTCATCTAATTTCTCTAATCAGTCTACGATTTTCATTTGTCTCCTGTAGTACTTGGTCATTGGTTTTTCTATCTGTCCATGGTACTCTTTGCATTTTCCTCAGAAACCACATTTCTGTAGCCATCAAATGTTTTTCAGCTTGACTGCACATTGTCCAAGATTCATATTCATACAAAAGAACAGGCTCTATGTACCCCGTCAACACTCTTTTTCTCGTTTCAATTGACAACTTTTTATTGGTCGGAATGTTTTTCATCTTGTTTAAGGCTACTTTCGCCATGGCGATTCATGTTCTAATCTCTTCAAGGCATCTCCCATCAAATGTTATGACTGTTCCGAAATAATTGTATCGATTCACTTGTTGAAGTATATTCCCATTTACTTGTATATTACATTGTGGTACTTCGTTCTTCCTAGTGACGACCATAACCTGTGTCTTCTTACAATTTAATTCCAACCCTAGCTGCTCACTGTGTACAACAACCGCGTCTACTAATTGTTGCAGATCCTGTGCATATAGAAAGAATGGAAGGTAATAGGGAAACAAAACTCGCTTACACTCAAGAAATAAATGACCGTAGACCCCGAGGTAGACCAAGAAGACGGTGGAGAGATAATATACATACAGACCTACAAGCACTTGGAATCAGTGACTAGCAAGAGAAGGTCAACCAGAGAGACGAATGGAGACGGCTTGTATCTGCAGCAAAGAACCTCAATGGTTCGGAATGCTGAAGAAGAAGAAGAAGAAGAATAAGAAGAAGAAGAAGAAGAAGAAGAAGAAGAAGAAGAAGAAGAAGAAGAAGAAGAAGAAGGAGGAGGAAAGAAGAAGAAGAAGAAGAAGAGGGAGGAGGAGGCAGACGAAGAGGAAGAAACCAGAAAGGAAAGTAGTGAATTTCACATGCAGAAAACTACGAAAAACCCCTCTGCAATAGAAGAAGAAGAAGAAGAAGAAGAAGAAGAAGAAGAAGAATAAGAAGAAGAAGAAGAAGAAGAAGAAGAAGAAGAAGAAGAATAAGAAGAAGAAGAAGAAGAAGAAGAAGAAGAAGAAGAAGAAGAATAAGAAGAAGAAGAAGAAGAATAAGAAGAAGAAGAAGAAGAAGAATAAGAAGAAGAAGAAGAAGAAGAAGAAGAAGAAGAATAAGAAGAAGAAGAAGAAGAAGAAGAAGAATAAGAAGAAGAAGAAGAAGAAGAAGAAGAAGAAGAAGAAGAAGAAGAATAAGAAGAAGAAGAAGAATAAGAAGAAGAAGAAGAATAAGAAGAAGAAGAAGAAGAAGAAGAAGAAGAAGAAGAAGAAGAAGAATAAGAAGAAGAAGAAGAAGAAGAAGAAGAAGAAGAAGAAGAAGAAGAAGAAGAAGAAGAAGAAGAAGAAGAAGAAGAAGAAGAAGAAGAAGAAGAAGAAGAAGAATAAGAAGAAGAAGAAGAAGAAGAAGAAGAAGAAGAAGAAGAATAAGAAGAAGAAGAAGAATAAGAAGAAGAAGAAGAAGAAGAATAAGAAGAAGAAGAAGAAGAAGAAGAAGAAGAAGAAGTATCTAAGCCACATTCTGCACTTTGCCTAGTTACTTGTTCCACTAGTTTTTGTAACTCTGGTTCTCTTTCTGCTAATAAAGTAAAAAAAAAAAAAAAAAACACACACACACACACACACACACACACACGCGCGAGCGCTCGCACGCACACGCGAGCGCTCGCACGCACGCGCACACACACGTACATATACACACATATGAGAGCGAGAGGAAGAGAGAGAGGGAGAGAGAGAGGATGAGAGAGAGGGAGAGAGAGGAAGAGAGAGGGGGGAGAGAGGGAGAGAGAGAGGAAGAGAGAGAGAGAGAGAGAGAGAGAGAGAGAGGGAGAGAGAGAGGGGAAGAGAGAGAAAGGAAGAGAGAAAACGAACGAACGAACAAACTTTATTTTCAAAGGGTTAAGAATTGGGCACGCAGGCCCGTCTAACATTCTGCCCTTCTGTCACTCTCTTTCATTACATTATTTCATTCACACATCATTCAAGGCTAACAGAGAACAGCAACAATATAAAAGATATGCATTATAAAGGCATGGGCAAAATGCGAACATCAAAACTACACGACTCAGTAATATTAGATAATGGTCTGACACTTGTTATTAGCCATGTAGAATATACTGGCCTACCAAAAGGGGACTGGCTGTTATACTAGGGTTTTGTTATTATTATTATTATTATTATTATTTCTATTATTACGGGGGAAGTTAATCCGTACTGAGATAGTGTTCGAATAATTTGCGATTATATCAATAGGGATTGGTGATGTCTTTGATTTCTTGTGGAAAATTGTTCCACAGCTGAGCTGCAGAGTACGTTAATTAAGCTTCTTTTGTATATTAAACGTTTACTGTGTGTAGCATTATATTTAAACAATGGCCAAAGGTAATTTGGGGCATTCCGATGTAGGATTTTGTGAATTAGTTTAGCCTGTGAAAAAGCAGGCGTTTGCGGAGTGGTAGTAACTGAAGGCGTTTATGCAGGTTAGAACTGTCAGATAAATATTTGCTATAAATTAGACTCATGGCCCGTTTCTGGAGTGAGTAAAGTCGCTTGGTGTTTGAATTAGAACAACCGTCCCAGATTGTAGAGCATTAGTCAAAATGTGTCTGTATATGAGAAGTATAGAATATTTTCCTTGTGTCCTCATCAAGGAAGTTTTTAATTTTGGCGAGTTGGTAGAACTTTTTTCGCTGTTTGTTTAATGAGCGCTTGAACGTGAGAATTAAAGGTTAGGTTTCTATCAATGATTAGGCCTAATGTTTTGTGCTCAGTTACACTTTCTACTGGCATGTTATCGATGCGAAGTTGAAGTGATGTGTGTGAGCTTAGAGTTTGAAGTCTTTGTCTGGTTGTTAGTA